>JAIPRL010004105.1:0-40954 GCA_025469235.1 Pemphigus obesinymphae | reverse complement strand
ATGCTTTTAGAGTTTTATCGTTTATACAATCTAAGAAAGAGATAAATTGGTAATTTCCTTATTTCCCGGGAAAAATGTGTCCCGCATAAACTTTGATCGGGACGCAGGAAAAGAACCTAAAAATCGTAAATGTCCCGTTAAAATCGGGACGGTTGGCAACCCTGAGTATGACACACTTTATGGAGTACGAAAAGTTCAATGTTCAATTTGCAATTGTGTTAATCAAATCAGCCAATTCTACATTCAGTGGCGCAGAAAATATTTTTCGTTTGGGGGGGGGGCAAACATTTGAGGCTTATATATATTTTTTTAGTATGTAATACATAAAATCTCTCACTAATATGTTTAAATATATAAGTATAACACTTCGTAGTTTTTTCTCTATAAAATGTGTGTGTATATATATATTGTGATAACATATTTACAAAGTTAATAATTAATAAAAAGGAATAACTACAAATAGAAATCTGTGCAGATACCTACTTGACGACTGACAGACACCTGTATCAAGTAACCTCTGAGTATTATTTATTACCTATTTATAAGTTACAAATCAATTATGCATGCTTACATTGATGATGATTGTTTATTTTATCCAAGGGGGCAAAAGTATAACTTTTTTTTATATCTGTGGAGGGGGCAACGGCCTCCTCTACCCCCTTCTCTTAGGCCACTATCTACATTTCTACATATTATAATATTGACGTGAAAAAATATAAATGGTCATTTAAAGAAAAAAATGGATAAAATGTATGGTACGAAAATCAGAATATTTTAGTGGCTCCTATAGGTACTGCCCTCAGCTATAGTGGTAAAGGCAGTAACTACTAAATTGTCAAAAAATAAGATTATTATAATATACCTAGGTATATTTAATATGTTAACATTTTTCATTAATTTTTGTTACTTTCATGTAGTAAAACCAAGATTTAGTACCCAATTTAAAATTCGACTTTAAAATGTCGATTACTATCAGATCAAATGTAACAATAAAAGACAAAATGGAATTTTTTTTAATAATTGACTTATTGTATAATTACTGAACTTTCTTCTAAGAAAGTAGTAGCTATATATTATACAATTTTAATTAAAAAAAAATATTAACAAAAAATCAAGAGTATTATGTAAGTATACCTATCTATAGGTTATATTGCTTTATTGGTATGTTTTAGACTTTTAATATTAGTGTCATTTGGTGTAATTTATGGTAATAGGTTTATGTATGACGTTGGTTTCAGCAAAAAGCCATTTTCAAGTGAAGTTAATGGTTTTTCGTTCAAAATAGTTATAATTATTAGATATATACATAAAAAAAAAAAAAACAATCGATATGTATATAGGTACTAAAAATAAAATGGTACTTTTTTTTTTTCGAAACTGCAAAGAAAATCAATTTCCATATGATTGCGATTATTTGTTTTATAGGTATACCTACATAATACATATATGATATACTACTATACTAGTATACTACATAGACATTAAATCTACACGTGACCCCACACGTCTGTTGAGTAATAGGAACAAACTGTTGGCTTGTCATAATTAATTTCTTCCCGGAGGATTTATTGTGACTTTGTCGGTGCTGGATAGATGTTTATGAGTTATGACAAACTGTTTTTACGCAGATGAAAGGGTTTCGTTTCCCCTCTATATTATATTATATGTATATACGCATGCGTACTCTAAATAAAAATACTACGAATGAACGGCGGTTAGGAAATAAAGAAAAAAAAATAAAAATTCCTATCGAGGATATTATTATAACTCACCGGCATATGAATGACTCCAGACGGATTTCGTTCCACAATTAGCCCCGTTTTGCTCGGTGAACACGGTACTCGCTCTGAAATGTTGCCAAACATAGAGTCTTGTATAAACGTTATTGACGCATTCAACGATCATTTCCTTTTATCATTAATATAGTATAGTACAAGCAAATAGTTTACTTATTAGATATCAGTAGGATTTAATGTATACATAATATATATTTCCTACTTTTTAGCGTTGTGCGCTGGAATTAAATTGTTGCTTGAAACTGTTTCTAAAATAACAAGTAATCGGCTAAAAAAATCATCGTTTATGAAACGAAAATCACGATATCAATAAGGTTTCGTGGGAAATATAATTACTGGTCACCGGTTACTTGATTACCACTTAACTAGTGATTATTAATCACTATATAGCCGTTAGGTTAGGTATCATAAAATTACATAATATCATAGTAACCATAGTTTAATAACCATTTCAAAATTGTCAGACACGGAAAAAGTTAACACCAACCTAACATTTTTATAAATGCTTAAATAATCGATATTTTTTCTCCGTTTCTATATGGAGTCTTCTATGTCTTCACAATGACCCATAATAATCACACTGAACGAAGTTGAGTAGAGTTCAACTTTGTGGTATCCAAGTTTATAATATTGATAGACACGGTTAACCATGATAGTACACTAAAGGCGGTATTCCATGCTCCGTGTACAGTCCGTGATTGTGTATATCATTAATTATCATTAAACAAGATATCATAGTAACCATAGTGTATTAACCACTTTAGTTAAACACCAATTTAACATTTTCATAAATTAACTACTGAAACTGCTATACTAATAAAATAAGAACCATAAACAAGTACCTACTAATTAATTCATAATAATATTATGTTATTATTTATTATATAATAGAATTCTGATATAGGTAACAAAAATTCTTATCATAGTTGGACTTTTTGAGAACTGATAACACAACGTGATAACCGCACGGGACAAAGTTGAGAATTTTTCAACTTTGTGGTATCCAAGTAGAGAGCTATTTTGTATGAATAATAGACACACGGAGAGCATGGAATATCGCATTAAAAGTTACCCGGTGGTTCAATCTGCAACCAGGGAGCTATTTTGTACGAATAAAACGGTTACACGATGTTAGTGGAATACTACCTTAACATATATAAATTTACTTTTCAGTAACCAATAAATGGTATCTAAGCGTATTATTAATATGTAGTAGGTATCCTTTGAGATTTGAATTATTTTATTAGCAGATTCGAGAATAAACTGTTAGCACGCTTCAAGTTATGTTTTTGTTTAATTTTTCATTTAGCGATAACCGTTAACCATTTCTAAAAAGTATATCAATTTGAGAACTAGTAATCGATTTTCATTGTTATTTTTGCCAAAATTACGATTTTCGTCTGTGGAATAAAGTGATTTACTTATCTATATGATGAAATTATTACCTATCGAATTTCATATACCAGTGTATTGTATTAAGAGTTGGGATGGTAGCTATTAGTTTAAATTTATAGGTGTTGAAAGTTTAATATACCGGTCTAAAACAAAAAAAAAAAAGTAAAAACTCAAAACAATTTTTGGTCCCGGTACCCAAAACCCGGAAAAACTCTAAATCGTTCCGGACCCGATATCCGAAACCCGGAAAAACTAGAAACAGTTTTCGGACCCGTTACCCGAAACCCGAAAAAACTTGAAACCTTTTTCGAACCAGCTACCCGAAACCCGAAAAAAATGAATCCGTTTTTACTCCCTGGTTTTTGGACACTTGGTTGTAGAGAATTATATATATATATATATATATATAATTTAGCGTGAACAAATTGGACGCAAGGAACATTTAACGCACGAACAATTTAACGCGAATAAATTAGGTGCATCGACTACGGGATGCAAGACGAATTTGTCACAATAATACAAGTTATACATTTTTGTGTTCAATGTGTACGAAATTAAATTATTTGTAGAACGTAGGAATATTATGTTTGAAATCGAAGATGTAAACCAAAATGATCATATATAATTGTGGGTTTGATGTACAATTTTGTTGAAAAAATATGCAGGTATATTTTATATATATAAAATACCCAAGGACAATAATTCAATATTACTATTTTAAATATATTATTATTATTAATTTATTCTTATTTCAGTCTCTACTATAGGTAATATCTAATTTTGATTAAAAAACCTTGCAATGCGCGTAAAATTAAATAAAGTCTTATTATTTTACACGTGTTTAATTTTCTCGAAGCCAAAATGTCTGCACGTTAAATGGTTCAAGTTTTCAATTGCGTACGAGCGTTTAATTTTCCGTTTAATGTCTGCACGTTTAATAACATTGTTCTAGAGCTCAATTTTCCGGGTTTAATACCTACCTATATTATCCATGGAAAATTGGATAATATTTCTGGGTTCAATTGACTTAATCTTTAATCTTTATACTACATTTATTATTTTAAATATTAAGCTTTTGTGGTATTTAATATATATTATGGTCGATTATTTAAAAAATATATTTCGTAACATGTAGGTACCTATTTAATATATATATATATATATATATATATACGATGTAGACAAGTAAATTTTCTCGATAATTCAAAGTTCAATAGAATAACACAAACATATTTGTGTGTACCATATAGGTATAAGTGACTTTAAAATACACGAAACGAATTCAGATATTTTGGAAACGTTCAATATTATTGTTAGAATGCATAATATTCGGGATTTTAATTTTTATTTCCTAACCTTTACGACTCATCCAAGAAAGATGTTCCTGCATTTATTATAATTTGCATTGTTTTTTCAAATTAGATTTAAAATGTTCTTTTTCGAAACCCAAGATATTTAGTTTAATATACTGAAATTATCGACGGGTTCAATAAAAACATACTCATTTTTTGGCACACGATTTTCTGGACTTTTTCTTCACTACTAAACTACCACATATCCAACCCTTTTTCATATTTATAGCCGATGCGATGAGTAAGTTTATTAGCTTTCTGCAGTCGTTAGCTGCGGATTCGATGAATACTGCGATTATTTTTAATCAACACAATACGATAAATTACATTGTCAAAAACGGCGTAGGGTCAGCGCGCATGCAAAGAACGTAGGGATGAAAACACCCTCTTTCGTTCTACACTGGGACCATTTATATATAATATGTAAGCACACACTGCAGTGTGTCACCCTCTCCAGAAATCATGATGTGTCCGATCCGCGAACAATCGTTCGGGTAGAAACTTTTATTTCAGGGTCGATGCAACAAAGAAAATATTGTTATTATACTGCATGGAAACATATTATGATAGAACTAATATTTTTCACCAACCAATGTCGTCGTATATTGTGTATTGTTTTAATGGAATTAAAAAATGTATTACACAGTTATTATAAACAATTTATTATACTGAAATCATATATCGTTTTAATCTGATTAGACGAAACTTTCCCGTATGATAATAATAAACTTCTTTAATAATTTTGGATCGGATGTTTGAGACGGTATTTCTTCAAGCATAATTACATATATCACACATTACACAGACGAAAAATTCAATTAAATCTACGATATTTGTTATAAACGTATTCTGGAGTGTTATCATAATATTTTATACGGTCTAAATAAATAAATATTGTCTGAATGTACGTTTTTCCGAACCCAAATAATAAATGTGATATCAGGAAGTATGGCTGATTAAAAAGAACAAACTCGTTGAATCGTGTAGAAAGGGGAAATAAGTCTTCTTTTCCATTGTTGTACTGACAATCGCTGTTGCTGACATATAGTTTTACCATTGTGGTGTCATTTACATGAACTCTGATATCATATATATATATATAAGTCTAAATAGCCTAGGTTTCTTTATATTGTATTTTTATGTGCCAATAATTGGTAAGTACATATAGTGTAAGGGGTCCAAAGTTTAGCCATATAATATAGACATATCGATGTCTTAAAGTCCAAATATATGTACAGAAAAAATATTGAATTATTTCAGTATGGTAAAGTCTATAATACATTACAATATACCTATATTATAATAGTTATATGTTTTTAATCAGATGGCTACAGTGGAAATAACGGCGTACAGGAGGTCACCGGGTCATGGGGACATGGTATCAATTATTGATGGACGAAACAAACGGCTCAAAATTGGAAAAACGACGAGAAGGACTACACCAATTCCGGTTCCTCCACCCCGTATTCCAACCCCTATGCCAAAACCACCGAAGGAAAGGTACAGTAATGACCAGGGTTCAGAATTTATAGCACATAAAAACATGATAATAAGCGCTAATATATGCATTTTAAAATTTTAGTTCTTTATTAAATCATAGATTACGTTGAGAGTTATTCAATTTAATTGAAATTTTTTTATTGTTCGATTGGGTACTTTCTTTATTTCCGCTGATTGGTAGAAATTTATACAACTTTTGTGTAAAAAGTGTGACTAGAATTTTTTTAAATATATAAAAAAAAGGAAAAAAATCAATAAAATAAGCATTTTTATAGCAAAACCTATGAAATATACAAATATATCTACATTTAAATTTCAGTTTTGATATGATTTGGCTTCCATACAATATAATTATTTCGCACACTGTTATATATAATACAATAAATAATGAAAGTATGTAAATGCTATAAAATTCAAATCCTGGTAATGACTATTATAATAATTATAATAATATACCTATACACATTGTGTACAGTTTAGGATTATTATTAATTTTAATAATTTTTTATTAAATCATAATAAAGGTCCGTAAAATTAAAAAAAGTATAGTTTAGAAATGGATAGATTTATAATAGGTATTTAACTTGGATTGAAAATATTAATATACCTATCTATTATAAATAATCATCAGTTAAATATACCTATAAATAAATAGTTTTATATTCTAATTACAATATTATTATTATTAATATTATTATTATTATTATAGTCACAATTATTATTATTATTATTATTATTATTACATTATAATTCACAATATTATAGGAAGTGTTTATTGATTTAAAACTGTACTCAAGTATTAAATTATTATGGTTATTATTTCGTTTAAATTGTATTAAGTTATTTAAATTATTTTTTATAGAGGGTGTTTTGATCATTTAAATTATTTTTAATATTATTAGCTGAGTTAACAATGACGGTGTTTTTTTCTGAGTCATAATACACTATAGATGGCGTTTGTTTGAGCGACGTTTAAAATAGGGATATATCTCTAAGAGCAGCTTATTTTTAATATATCCACGTGTATAGGATGATTCTTTTAATGTGCTGATCTAATTTTCTCTGTAAATTTTCATTATAAAAATTTTCAACTGTTTATTATTTTCTATCATGGTTTTTTTAAATTTTTTTTTTTGGTTTCTTAAATAGGTAACTTTATTTAATGACGAAATATTTTTCTGATAGTTTTGATGCATCAATATCTTATATTGAACCAATTATTTAAAATTAATTATTTATTAGTATTTAATGTTTATAAGAGCAAAATCAAAGTGTTTCACACATCCCCTATCTAAATTTCAAATGCTAATCAATTAGGCTATGTTTTCGACCCATATAGTACCACTGGGTGTATTATTGTCATATATATCTGAACTTTTAAATTTCTTGATATACCTTTTGAACTCAATAATATTGTCAAACCATAGTAGCATTTATCATCTTTTTTTTAGCCTAGTATCAATCTCTACTTTTATGTCATTATTATTGATTAGTATTGATCCTAAATAATTAATATGAGGTACTCTCTTAAAACTATGGTTTTCTACTTTCATTATCTCATTTTGTTTGAAATTAATCTCCTCTTTGTTTAGTATTATATATTCTGTTTTGCTTTCATTAATTAGTAGACCAATTTTTCCTGCAGTCTTAGCAAGTTTTCGGCACAATAATTTTACTTCTTCCACATCATTCCCTATGATAGATATGTCATCCGCATAGGCCAGAAACCCTACAGATATTTGTACTAGTGCAAAACCTCCAGTGACATTTACCTTTTTAATGACCTTGTCTAGCACTAAGTTAAATAAGATGAGTAATAGTGCGTCCCCTTGTCTCAATCCCTTTGTTACTCTAACCGGTTCCGAGGACTTTTTGCTGTTTTAACTCTCACCTCTGTATATTTAAGGGTAGCTTCAACTAATTTTATATGTTTCTTTGGGATCAAATATCTATTGGACTGACAAAACCCGATATTAATCGACTCAACACGGTATATAAACGGGTAATTTTCTTATTCTATTTTAATCATTTATTTATATATTTTTTATTTCCACCATCATACCGGTCCTATTTGTCTCGGGAATTAAATTTATCTCGCTAAATTTTGATCCCGAACAAAAATAGTTAATATAAAGTATAGTAAATGATAAAAATAAAATATTATGAATAAAAAATAATATGTAATCACTTAATTACAATAAAATAGTTAGGTAGGTACTTGTAAGTTTTTGTTGGATCGATAAATTTTCATGCTATTTTTATATTTTTCATGTAGTTTATATTTTTTATATGTATGTATGTACATACATATATTATTATAAACTAATACCTAGTTTTACTATTGATAAATTTAATTGATTCTATTTTAAAATTTCTCAGTATTTTAAAATATGTATACGTTTTATAGTACCACACTACCACCCTATTATACATATTAGTATAATATTATACTAGAATATTTATTTTTGTAAAGATTTTTAAGAATATCTAACAGTTCTAAATTACCTATAAGTAGTTAGATAAATTGAAATTCGATTAATAATTATTCGAATTGTAATTGCAATTTATTGCTATAATAGAATAATCAGTACGTATTGGTAGGTATTTGCTAAATAAATATACTAATAATAATAAATTAATAAATAATATTAATTATTTAATTACCAATTTTAATAATAAAATTTTTGATAGTCTAATAGATATTATTTAAAAAAGACAAGTTCAGGTACCTAGGTATACCTAAATAAAAGGTACTTTTTAAATATAAAAATAAAATCGTTTTATTAATAATTATTAGAGTATTTATTAGTTTAGTAGGTAACAATACAATATATTTCATATTTTATAAGGAACTAGATATACAAAACAAATCGGAGGCATACGAAAATGCACAAAAAGTATAATAATATAATAATAATCAATAATATAATATGGGTAAATTATAATATGTGTATAATTATGATGTGATATACTTAAACTCAAAGTTCGTACCGTGTCAATACGGACAACATAATATATTATTTTATTTTCTGGTAGGTATTATAGGTACGTAATGGTAATTGTCAACAATATTATTATTATAGTCATTTCGGATTTAATTTTTTTTGGAAGCGATGGTCGTCGTTGCTCATAACAATATTGTGCGGACTAGACGCGAGCAAATTCATTTTTTGATGTGGTGGGGGTAGGGTATCTTGTCGCAGACGACGCGCGACGTCAAAATGTACATAGGCGGCAGCACGTTACTGATAAAAAAATGAATGCTAACGGCAAAAAACATGTTCACAAAAAACAAACGAAACGACCTCTAAAAGCACTTTTAAAGTTTAAACGCCTATTAGCAAATTGATAGAATACAAAATTTCAGAGACGATCTCATCTACTTTTTACCTATCTTTTATTATATAGTATAATATTGAATGTACAAAATTCCTCTTTTTTGTAGTTTTTTAAATCATTGTAACTTTTTTTCTAATTAATATTTTGCAAAACACCGATGAGATCATCTCCAAAATGTTATTTTCTATTAATTATAATATAAGTGTTATAACTCTAAAATCACTTTAAGAGACCATTTCGTTTGTTTTTAGTGGACATGTTTTAACCACTTAAAATCAACGGTGTGACGTCAAAATTTGTTGGTTCTAAATATTAATGTTAATAATTGTATCAATGGTAAATGGTACACTATAGTAAACAGAGAATTTTAATTAGTTGCATTATTGTCTGTGCGGTGTAAAAAATAGAAAACAGTCTTTTTATAGTTTTACTATATTTAATATTATATTCAATCAAACACAGTTATGGTTTCATAATAATAATTATTTATATGGTATTAATATGAGTATTAAAATTATTTGTAATATTCAAATAGTAATAATTATTATTTCTTATAGAAATATATAGGCTATAATACACCTTAGAACAAAAATTTGGTACCTACATATTATATATGATATGCTTATCGTTGTTTATTTATTAAATTTATATTTTCTGTATGGTTTTCACTAGTTACTATATCTTAGAATCTTTATTATCTAGACGGCATCAGTATAATCAGCTGTTTCTTGTTCTGTATCAATGTCATAATCACAATCGACGAAAAATATGTCATCATCTTTATATATTGGAGGAATTGAATTATTATTGCCATTGAGATACACACTTCCTTCAGCATATTGTTTTAGTATGGTATTAAGGATTTCCACTAAAAAAAAATAGAAATCCATTATTGTACCTATTTACAAATCACATTCAGTATTCACATACCTAATATTTATTTATAGGTTTTATTTTTAGAGTATCATATTCTATAGTAATTTATACTTAAATATCAGTTTTATTAAAATAAACTAAATTATATAGCTCAATATTTATCTTAATATATTGCCTATTTATATTTTAATTGTTTGCTCATAATCAATATATTCATTCAAATAATGATATTTAATCATATCAGATCATGAGATGTATTTATAAAATGAAAATTAGTAATTAAAAAATTATTCAACTGTCCAACTTAGTGAAATTGTAATACAAAAATGTAAATACTCTTACAGACTGCAAACGCTGTTCGTTATATTATAATTTTTTTTTATTATGGTTGTAATAAAAACGATTTATTTAAAGTTGAGTAGATTAGTAAAAAAAAAAAAAAATCGATAACAATTTTGATGGTAGTCAATTTTGGGAATAATGGAATAAGAGATGTAAATGGTAAAATCAAGAATTTCATACGATTTTTCAATAATAAAACATGTAATAACATGTAAAAAAAACCTAAACTCTGAAGTTCATTCATTATATAAAAGAGGTATCCAGACCAGGACACAAACTGATTTAAAATTACATATACGGATGATAAGAAAAGGAGATTCATAGATATAGTGTTGATTATTATACATTTTAAAATATAAATTAGGATATATAAAAATATAAAATAAGGATCATCGCTATTTTTATTATTATTATTGTTCGACGGTGTTAAAAACATCTTTGTTGAAAAAATACGAATCCCACTCCTGTACGAAAGGCTTGGGCAACCCATTTTGGCAAGCAGAGCTTACAGGGAACGTCCCTATTGGACGTGGCGCTCTAGGATACCACGATTGTACATCACTCCCGCCGAAACCCTGCCATATACTTGTATATATTATTACTTATCTATATAGAATGTACATAATAATTATAAATACTTTCTCATCACAATAAAGAGACACTTTTTTACCTTACCAACGACTCTCTTTATTAAAGGGACGATCGGATACACTCCGTGTAATCCGGGCTGTTTCATTATAATCTTAATATAAATGCATATACTCGTACAATACAGCCAATGAGAGGGGAGGATGACTAATAGATCTTTAGCTCCTTCTCTCTTGCACACCATTGATTTAAGTGGCATAAAGATTTTGGTAAATCGGCCGTGCGATAATGCATCATAATTATTATTACTAGAGTTTTTTATTATTGCTCTAAATCCAAAACATAAAGCATTTATAATCCCAAACCACCAAAAATGCATTCAAAATTTCAATTGTTTTTAGGTATCAGGTTGTTGGTTTGGTTTTGTTTTTAATTTTCATAGAATAATCCAATTACGTGATAATATACCTAGTATAAATACATTTATTTTTATATTTAAAACTAGATAAAAATATTACATATATATATATATATATATACCTACCAATAATATATATATTTTTAGAAAATAGTAAAATAGAAATTATCTAATATTTTGAAAATTAGAAACGGAAAATGTAAAAATTATCTTAAATAACGTCATTACTTAAATCATACTTGCATCCAAATATTAATACAAATATACCTATACATTGTAATAATAAATTTTACCTAATATCATTTTTATAAATTTTTCAATAATCTATCTTCCCCAAAATTATTGTTAATATGTAATATTATAATTATAATTTGACATAATTTATAATGTTTATGTTTTTGTTATTTTTTACTTACGATCATAATCAATATAATTTTCGATTTAAATGTTCAATTCTTCATTGTATAAGTTGTAAATAACATATCTGCGTTTAATATCTAACCGTTTAGCCATGAGGCAAGTGTATACTGATATCATTAGATTCATATGGATGAGATTATTTATTAATCGTTTAAAGTTATAAAAATTAAAATTATCATTAGAAATTGTATCTACTTGAAATTTACTAATGGAAAATATTTTACTTTTATTTATTTTATATTCTTCGTCTGCACGTGTTTCCTCATCCTCAAATTTTTCATTCATATTATTTTCATAGTTGTGTTCATTTTCTTCATCTAGTACATAATGAACATTGTCGAGGTCTACGGAAGCTTTAAATGCTAAATTCATATAGAGTAATGATAATAATTTGGTATAGTTATGTTCGTCAAGTTCTTTATATTCTTGATATTTTTTTGTTGTATGATTATTAGATTTTATAAATGCGTATATTTGATTTATATTATAACTACATAAAGTTTCAATTTTACAATTAAAATATTTCTCGAAGAACTCTTCGAAACGTTCAATATTTTTAATAATAATACCACTAACACGAGTGAATAATATATATAATCAGTTTTTCAAAAAGTTTCCAATATTTAAGTTTCAAGTGTATCAACTCATATAATTTACTATAAGTTAATAATATATTTACTAAAAATTTATCGAATTGACGAAGTACTACTATTTTCGAAAAATGGTTAAATTTAAATAACGTATAAATATTTTAGATATAATTTCATCGTAAGCCTGCATAAAATATATTATATTCTTATTGTACGTGACTTTATTCATACAAATATCGGAAAAATACATTAATTCCATTACTGGTTTCATTGAAAGATATTTTATTGTGAACCAATTATATGACGTATCTTGCTTAACATTTATCTTAGAATCTGATAGAGCATAGAAATAATTTTTCGTCTTACTTAAATACATTTTTGGGTCTTCATCATTATACGAGTTCATATTAATATCAATTGTGGAATATATTTTATTTTCGAACATTTCTCTGAAAGTTTTCACGGACGTATTATTGTTTCTAGTTTTATATGCATTCCATATTCGTTTAATTTCAATATAAAACCAACATATTTTAAATATTTTACTTATATCTTGGGATTGATAGTAGTAATATTGTAATAGTATTCCTATTTTATCATCGTCAAGAACGATCAACTCAATGATATTTTCAACTGCATTCGTATTATCTTCATTTTTATGGTAAATAATTTCAATATTTTTAATATATTTGTAAGTCATTAGTAAATATTTTCTTAAAGGTTCCACTAAATTTAAGTTAAAATCAGCCATCGTATTATTTTGGAGGTTGTAGTTATATAAAAATTTAATTGGCATATTAAAATACAACAAATCCATCATTCTTTTACCATTATATTCTTCTTCTCGTAATAGATTCGTTTTTGTATTAATATTTTCAGTTTTATAAAAATATTTATAGAGTGTATTGTTTTCAGCTATACTATCATATTTTGAAAAAATGTTATTTATATTTGATTTAAAGTCACAATGAATACATGCACATAAACATACATTTATAAAAATTAAAATATGCATTTTAATTTTTCAGCAATTGCTATTTATTGGGTATAGAACACTACACAAGTCGAATACTATATACGGCACACTAAATTTTTTTGAACTTAAATTCGTAAAACTATTTCTATTCACTCGTAAATATTTCTACTATTTGCACATTGTGGGATTTTAATTTATGTTTTATGTTCACTAATGTTCTATTAAAATACATACGTTACAACAGTTTTTTCAGTAAGTTATATAGTGTACTGATTACCGGCAAAACTTAAATGTTATATGTTTAGAAGTGCAGAGCAAAACATATTACCGGAAAAATGGTAAGCAATATAGCTCTGCACAATACTGGGAAAAATAAACACTACAAATTAGATAATATTAAATAATTAAAAGGACGCTTCTTTCATATTTGCATAGGGAATTAGGAAAATTGTGATATTTATAATTAATATTGTATCTTTTTGTAGAAACAAATATTACCAAATATAAAGATGATAATGGTTTCATGATAATTTTGATGCTTTTTTATAAAATATTGTCTTATATATTAAAATTAAATACGAAGAAGATTCTAATTAATCTCATTTACGTACATTTTAATTTATCTGGTGACAAAAAAAAAGTTGCAATATCTATTAATTACTGTCTTTAGTCATAAAGTATGTTAGATACTGTAATAAAAAAAATATAAATATATAGTAATGAAATTTTATTTTTAACAATTTAACTGTTAGAAATAATTGGCCTCTTTCACATATCCTTATGAAAAACTGAAATGGCGTTCCTGATCTTTACTTGCTTCTATACACTATACACTTTTTACATAATGAAAAATTAACTAATACTGATAAGTGATAGGAAAATAAAGTATGCGCCACTTTCTAGGAAATGATTTCCTGTGTAATCAAACAAAATAATTAAACAATATCGGCTTGGAACATTTTCAAGAACGCTACGGATTATTTTTATGTTTCTATAAAATATTGTGATTACCAAAGTGTCATAAATTTTTTTCCACTTAAAATCTAGATACTCGTTATATCCGTGTAAATAAAACATTTTTCTGAAATTAAAATTTTAGATTCTGAGCGAAGATTTAAGATGATGTGTTCTTTTTTATTCTTGTATGTAAAAATCTACTCGTATACTACGCGCGCTATCTAAAATTCGAGAGCTATAGAAATTACACGAGACTGTGTTATTTAACGTTACGTTATAGTATTTTCGTAGTTATATACTTCTTTACAGTGTGTATACAAGATAGCAATAAACATTGAATTGCTTCAATCCCCATCGGAATTTTTGACGTAAAACAATGATTTGACATTGCAAAAGTCCCGGAAACCTCTATATTAATCGTTCTATCCAAGAGCGTTTTTCTCTAAATTTAAAAAATAAATAAAAATAAACGTATTATAAGACCGTAAACATATCGCTGCAGCCGTTCCGTCATCGCGTTATCCCTGAACGGAATTTATTATTATTTTCGACACAAACGTGGTTAATGTAAGATAATATCGTATACCGCGGTAACGTCAGTGGTACCTACAACCTACATAATATTGCTTACTCGGCCGAGACAAAAGTATGTCTATAATACCGTGAAAAAAAAACAATTCTTTGAATTATTGTAATTTCGGCCAAATTTGAGACGTTTTATAAAATTAGTTTCTTGTTCGGACCGTTAGCTTCTCGGACAAAATATTAATATGCGTTTGTAA
The DNA here is from genome assembly GCA_025469235.1 of Pemphigus obesinymphae. NCBI lineage: Eukaryota > Metazoa > Arthropoda > Insecta > Hemiptera > Aphididae > Pemphigus > Pemphigus obesinymphae. The sequence goes on along the minus strand of JAIPRL010004105.1, from coordinate 25,623 downwards.
ATATAACACGGATAATCAAATTAAAAAAAAAATATATATTTTTATATATACTATATACCTAACGCAACTAGTACGTACCTACCTACTAGGCACCAATATTTTTTGAACGCAAGTGGAATATTTCAGTTTTTTAATTTACGAAGAAAAAAAACACTTGTGATGTGACGTCAACAAATAAAGTTTCGGTTAAGTAAGTGTTTTTTTAAAGCCATTATTGATACAATTGTTGAATCTGAATAATTGTTGTGTTGTATAGAGTGATTATATTTAAATTTAAAGCGATAGTGAGGAATAGCATTAATTGGGTGAATACTGAATATAGTTTGTGAGTCTAATTTACTAATATGCATAATTTTTTCGAAAAACTAGGATATAGTTGACAGAAAATGAATTGGTTGCTAACTAGTTGGGTTACTTTTGTCTTTATCATGATTCATGATCATGACGTCTGTTACCTTTTTCCATTCCTCAGAAAATAAACCTATTTCGAGGAGCGTTAAGTTAAATAATATGTATTAATTATCATATTTATAAAATAAATAAATAGTGTTTTACTTTTGTTTCCATCTTTTTATTTATCACTGAGAAGTGATATCATACAATTTGTATTATGATTACAGATAAATATACGTCTCATAATTTCTTACTTAGGTTGATTTAAAGTTGTTGTAAATGCTATATGTGAAATTGTAGTCACTAAAATTAATATACACTATCTATAATAACCTTTCGGTTATTATGTACCTATTTATATAAATTGTCGTTTTAATTTACCAAAAATGTGTGAACTATTATGCGATGAAAATCTTTATAATTGTATTGGGAAAATGGGAAATATAAATAATAAATGCGTTTTTTTTTGCAGTATGCCAATATTGAAAATTGCCAAATACGAAAAAACATATCAATCATCTCTAGCGGCTCGTCTGTTATTATTTACTGCGGATTCTGAAAACGACAATGGAAAGCGTATCATACATAATAAGGTAATACATTCACAAACACGAAAACCTTAACGTTTTGTACCTATTCTCCACATACTCGTATTACGATTGTAAAAATTGATATGACTTAACAAATATAAGTACTGTCCATATACAAAATATAAACTCCCGTTTTATAAATTATCACTTAAAAGTTAAATCTCGAATGAACAAATTGATATATTTTGTTTATACATCCATCTGTATAAATCATAGATATACAGGGGATATAAAGACAATTTTAATACATATTAACTTATATGGCTCCCCTAAATCTGACTAAAATTAAAGTTTATACGTTTATAATATATATATAGTAATACGCGGGAAAATTGTAAGTGCTCGGGATTAGATATATCACATTCTATATATTATATATAGTATTATATTATAATAATGTTATATAAAATATTTATTTAAATAATTATTAATTAGTATATATATCTATAATTAATCTGGCTTTAAAGATGTTTTATGGCTCACATTTCAAGTAGGTATTTATTTTTGTATTATTAAATACAAATGTTTTTAAAAATTTTACTTGACAAGTATAGATAATATAATACATAACGGGCTAATGCACGTTTATTGATGTATTCGGTGACTATGAATTGAATACATACACGAAATTATAAATTATCATACGTTTTATTATTTTTAATCAAATAAATGAACAGTTTTATATATATGTTTTTATTTCCCAATTTCCCAAACTCTAACATGCTCAGGTTTGCACCTTCACATATTAGAAGAGTCGAAGATGGTTTTTGGTAGCTAAGATAAGCAAGGGCGCTCACAGGGGGTGACTGGAGGGAGCCATGGCCCTCACCGCTATTTGAGCCAATGTTTGTATAGGGTGTATTTTAATAAATATTTTTAAAAGCTTTTTTTTTCAATAAAAATTATTAATTTATGTAAGTACTAAATAATAATAGTTTGAAGTGTTGAATATTATCACGAATTGTCGCATAATAATTATTCTTGACAAATGCGATTTTAAAATTTATTGTGAACATGTTATAAGAGTAGTGGTATTTGAAAAGATAGATTTACATAATATTATACATAATAAACTATATGTTGTGTAGGTTGTGTATGTTATTTCTTATGATTTATATAAATTTACATACCTACATAGGTAACCTGTATGTATATGTGTGTGTGTGTGTGTGTGTGTAATGTGTACATATATATTATAAAACTTATAATTATTGGGTCCCACCCCAAGGACGTTCCGAAGACAGTTATTTTTATTTTTATTTTTTTGTGGGGAAAATGTGAAAAAAAAATATTTCTTCAAAAACTTAAGATAGGTAAGCAAAAAAAAAAAAAAGGTAAACAACTTTTTTCCCATTTTGCCGATTAACATGCTAACAATTTATAGTTTGCCGACTTAAAATTCCGAAAAATACTTCATTGCTACATAATTTTCCAAAATACTTCATACAAAACGTGAATAAGCAAATAAGTAAAAAAAAAAAAAAAAAAAATAGCCATCGACTTTTTTTATTATTTTCCAACTGCTTTCCGAAGTTGGCGGGCGCCCTTGAAGACAAGCATTGGTACCAAATTATTGGATGGGTTTAGAGTAATAATTATAGCCGGCTTGCACCCGATACCAGACGCCACCAGCGGTAAATTATTTCGTTGGCTAGCTTATTTGATACCTGGGAGTCGAACTGGGAACCTCGTGCGCCGAAATACACATTTCGACCACTTGACCACAGCCGACTTTCATTATTTTTAATCAAATATTCGTTTTATTTTACAATGTATGCATTTTTTACAAATATATAATGCTATAACTAACTAGGTACGTATGTAATTTGATATTTAAAACTGCTTTTAAAATATTAATAAATGTAGTTTTTCATTCCTGAAACATATATATATATGGTTATATAAACTTATATTATTTATTTAGTTTAGTTTTAAAATGCTAAACCTAATTGTGTATAAAACAATTAAAATATATACTTCAATAGTTATATACGTATAGGTACCTAAGAATTTTTTTATTTACTATCTTGTAAATACGTTTTCGCATAGTATGTTAAAAACGGCAGGTACTTTATTTACATTAGAATTATTTTTATTTTTATTTTATTTAAATTAGACTCGTTCGTAAAAACAATGTGCGTATATGTGTTTTATCCTCATCCGGGCATCCCTATGAATTATTCTTTATCAAATAAATTGTTAAAAAGTATAATACATATATATATATATATATGGATGCGTTCCACTTGGACGCTTACAACGCTTTAAGCGCTCATTACTCATGAGCGTTCACGTCGCGTTCCACCTGGCATTTGTGAGCGCTCACACTACAACCGTGACGTCACTGAATCTGAGCGCTAGGTCATCGTTCCGCGCTCACATACGCTTAAACCAAATCGGTAGTGTGGCGTAAGCGTTTGCGATATCTTATCAGTTTATCACAATAATCGAAAAAAAATCGACTAGTAATCAATTTATTGATATTTAATTGTTTTACGAATCAATTTTAGTGATCATATTAATAGTATTGTCAGTTTAAAAAGTTTTAAAATCTTCAATACTTTTAACTATAGGTACCAATATTATAATAATTTAAGGTCCAGATTTGTATGCACTGAAAGTGCTTAAAATAATACGCATATATGCATCAAAAAAACTTGAAATTTGCATCTAATATGCTCTTAAAATTTTCAAGAAATATTTAAAAATATGTTCTTATTCAAAATATTTGCATTTAAATGCAAATGTTTTTTTTCATCAATATTTGTTACTTTCAAATCAAGGTGAAAATGTAAAAATAAATATTCTTTTTAAGTCGTGAAATAGTATACTTTTATATACTTTTATACTTATATTGGTTTAAGCAGTCTTATTTTAAACATTATTCAGTCAAACAAAAATAAATTGCTTAGTTAGTTTCCATGGTAAATTTCTTTGGTAAATATTATCAATTTGTTATTGATATTTTCGATTAGAATTCAATAAAGTGGGCCTAATTATTTTATTTTATTTTGTTTAAAGTAGTATTAAATATTATAAAAACATAACAAGGTTTTTACTTAAATATAAAAATATACAAAAAGATTAAACTATTATAAACCATTTCTTTGGTTAGACAAAAAATAAAATAATAATAAAGAAACGATACAAAAAACAACCATTTATACAAATACAAATATATTTTATTTAATAAAAAAAACATTTAATATATAAATATAATATAAAACTAAATTTTTTCCATTATTTCCTGATAAAATTAGTCCAATTTGTTCTAATACTTGAATTCCTTTATTTTTGTTATAGGTACAATTGGAATATTTTAGTTTCTATAACAGAACCTTTGTCACTGGGTATATTTGATAATTATTCTGAAATATTATTTTATACAATCTCTATGAATTATAGTAAAGTTAATTCAGTATCTTCTAAATTTGTAATTGCACTAAATTAATTTTGAATTTTTATAAATACTAAATCATTTTTCACTGAAACCAAATTAAACATTTTCTTAAAATTTTTGAATATTTGAAATGATCTAATTTTTCTATTTAATTGGAATAGGTATGTAGTTTAAAAATAACCTCATTAAAGTACCAATTATATCCAATTAAATACTGGAAATTGGGTAAATAACATACAATTTCTTGTAGAAAATTGGGAACCTTCATAACAAAATACCAATACATTCCTCGCTTCATGATTTTTCAATGTTTTTTAATGGTACTTGATGATTTTTCTATATTATGTTTTATTTAATGTTTTTTTCCATATTATTTAATGACATGTATGTTAATATTTTTCTTTTGTACTTGTAGTCTTATTTGGTTGTATGTTAATTGTCATTTTTTAATGTATTAAGTATATAACCTATCCAGCAGATAGTAAATAATAATGCTGTAATATAGATAAGTGTATAACAGTAGACATAGACACATAGTCAATATAAAAAATTAAAACTCAAGAACAACTCATAGTTCATACTTGCAATTGGTAAATAATAATAGGTACTGTCATATAGTAGTATATACATACTTATTCAATATAACAAAATAGGTACAAATATATACCAAAATTTACTGTGTCTGTGCCTTTTAAAATTATATATAATAGTTATGTATGATTTAAAAATATATACCTATAGACATAGGCAGCACGGATTAGGCCGGCGGGACACCAGGATATTTCCCGATAGGCTGCTATAATATATTTTATGTACCTATATATGTATCAATTATAATAAAAAAATTAATATATATATATAATATATGGGCCGGCTAAATTGAATTTTCCCGGGCCGAATTTAAATACCAATCCGTCCCTGGACATATGTACTAAACAGATTATAATCCTCTGTCTTTATTTTCAAGGTAGGTATAATACTTTTTGTTACTAAAAATTAAACAAATTAAATTTAAAAAAATATATTTTTCAGACAGGACTGTCAATATTATTATTATTATTATTATAATATTAATAATTATTGGTATGGTTCACGATTTAAAATATCTTAAATTATTGTGATATGGTTAAAAATATTATTTTTTATGACTGGCAAAATGATTATTTTTTTTTTATTAATTGTTATCAATTTTATTTTTGATAACACGTTCTAAACGCTTACGAGCGCTCAAACTGCGTTTCACTTGGAATCGTAAGTAAAGCAATTGTAAGCGTTTGTTTCCAAGTGGAACGCACCCTATATAATATAATAAATTAAGAGAATTATAGAAGATGATGTCTCATTTCCATTCAATTAAGTGCGTAGATAATCTAAAGGATTAACTAACTATATTAATAAAATGAAAAAACACAATTTACAAAAATATGATTTACTTTTATTTGCTAAATATGTAATTCGATAACTATGATATCATCTTCAGTACACAATGACGACTGTTATTATACGATTAAATGTAGGTTAACTCGTTAACCTAGCCTCTAGGTTATATCATTGATTATTATATATAATCAATGGATATATGTATAAAAACAGATTTTTTAACAGTTACCTATATAATATATTACAAATTTAGTTTGACAAATTATATGAATCATATAATTATATTCATATAATATAGGGTTCTTAATTTAAGAACAATAAAAATTTACCGTATAAAACCTAAACATTTTGTAAAATAAATAAAATGTTATTTTTATTTTGTTACTAAATTTATTATTCACTACGAGTATATTGATTAAAATTGATAAAATAACAAAAAAAATAAATTCAATTATATAAATTTGACAGTCATATATTATATACCTAAGTGACTCGTATTACTATAATCTTAAATGAAAACGAAAACAAGCATTAACTTTTTTAAATTAAAAATAGCAAGTATATACCTATATATATATATATATATAATTTTTATTTTTTTTTTTAAATTATCTGTAATCGCATATAATATATAGTTGTGCCAAATTCGATTGAAAATGAAGTGTTATGACATGATGTAATAATACAGAAATATTATTTAAAATATACTAGATCAATTTCCAGTTTTTAAAATTTTATATAATTATTTAAACATATATATATTAAAAACAGCAAAAATCCTCTATATAATTCCCGTATTTGAAAAATATGTAATTCAATTTTATTTGTACGTTGAAAATTATAATTTCAGGCTTTCTATGGTTGAGCTAAAAACTGTAGTTTGTTCAACACCCAAAAAATGTTTAAAATTATATGTATTAGAATGTATGAATTCGAGTTTTTCATATTTTTAAGTATAATATATACTATTGTATTGTTTATATAATGTATATATGTATAAATGTGGTGGAATTTGTTTTTTTTTAATTTACTTAGTAACAAAAATTAAAATTAAAATTGTGACAATTCACAGTTTAGTAAAACTGAAATAATTATTTATACTATTAGTAATATACATATTAATACATTAATATTTGCACAAATTCGAAAATCACTCTTTTTAAAGACTTATTAATATTATTAATAACTAAAAATAGGCAAAGGGTTCAAAAACAATTATATAGCTAAATACATTAAAAAAAAAAAAAAATCATTAGTTATACCATTTTTAAATATTTTAGTGTTCTATAAAATACATAATATAACTAAATAAAATATATAACTTTAAACTTAACGAGTTGAAATTATTATTTGTTAACTATTATTTTTCAATCAATTGAATTTAACTAATTCAAGTTAATTTAGTTTCTTGCAGTTTTATGTTGTTTATTTCGTTTCATAAGTTTTAAAATGAAATTGTTGAATACTTCTAGTTCTAGTTAGTTATAATATTATCGTATTTTTTATTATACTCAGAATCTTGTAAATGTCGACGCTCGTCGATTTTATAAACATTTTTATCGTTGGATGACGCTCGTATAATATACGGGTTTTTGCAGATGTCCGTTAGATCGCGCATCGTTAACCATACAGTGTATAAAAATATCAATGGCGAGAAGGTCAAATAATGTAAAGACCATTTTCTGCATTTTTTCAGAAAAACATTTTCCCACTATTTTTTTAAATTAATTGATTCTCATAAATGAATATATATATTTTTAATGTTTTCATATTATATCCTATTGTATTAGTAATGGAAAAAAAATACTAAACGTAATTTTATAAGTCTGCAGTTTTATTGGTAATGTCGTTTACACTATTACTATTTTACTTACCTTTATTTTATGACGTTTGTGCTAAAATTCTATTTTATATTTATGTACCTATAATATTTATAAGATTTGACTTCGTACCTTCACGGGCTATAGTGTCGAAATGGATAAAATGTCAAATTCAGACAACAAATTAACTGAAACAGTTGTAATTGTTATTACACAATTAAATTAAAAAATACATTTTTAGTTTATTATTATCAAATAAATTCAGATATTCTAGTACCTAATTAACTAGGCTAACGCAGGTTATTTAGATTTACTAGTTTGGTCATTTATGCTATTTTATTCATATATATTCTTTAAATAATAATTTTAATTTTGGCATTTTTGTTGAAACACGTCATTTATAAAATAATTAGTCTTTATTTTCATCAAAAACCCAATTTCGAAAAATCGTGTTTACGCTGTTATTTCTTCACCGTAGATATATAAGATAATTTATCCTACATTTTTGAAGTATCTATATGACTTCATGCTGAACGATTAAATATACAAATTGTTTTATAATTACATTTATACCTACTCATATAGTTCAAAATGGAATTTTAAAATATGAATCATATTTTATTATACATATTGTATTATAATATAGAATATGATTTTCTGTTGTTTTACAATTATGTGTTTTATGTATGCACTTTGTATACACTTTTTTTTGTTCAGAAGAAGTAAAGTAAGAGATTTTTAATAAATAATTTTTCCTATTAGGTACCTACTTTAAAAAGGGCAATTTTTGACTTTCTAAGTATTTTTCAAAAGTACAACGAAAAATTACCTTTTATAAGGGAAATATACTATAAGTATATTAAATAAAAGTGGATATAAATTAAAAAATAACAAATAAACTAGTGATGTTATAATAATTAATTGTGTAGGTACTAAAGATGATAATATCGAAATACGAGTATGTATATACAAAATAAAAGTATACATTTTTGTGGAATCTAGTTTTTTCATTTATTAAAAATGATCCATAAGTAGTCTAGGTACATTATAAACAAACTAGTCATGTTTACCGACTATATATAGTAATAAAAACGACTGAAAATTATTAAAATGCCAGAAAATTGAAATTTACACTAAATATTTACTAAAACACTATGTTTTGTCATAATTGTTATTGACGTGGTATTTTTTATTAGCCATATAAATGCTAATAGTGATAGTCATATCAACAATATATTGAAGGGTGTTTTTTTTTTTGATAACTAAATTTGAAGTTTTAAGTATAAGTACTGTTTTTATTTTATTTACTATATTTTTCCAAAAAACATATAATACGAGTGCCTAAATACAATTTTACTATTTTCTTTTCATCTTGGTGATTATTAGATATTATAGTTATATTTAATTAGTATTTCTAATTTATATTTCTGACGTACTAATATGATGTGCACAGGATAATTGTGTAAACATGAAAGAATGAATTAATAGTTTAATATTTTTGAGTAGGTATTTAAAGATTTAAAAGGGCTGATTACTCAGTAATAATTTGTTGTGTTTAAATTATTAATTATTATCATTTTTACCTACTTTACTTATTTCTTAATTTAAATAATAATAGGTATACTCACTATTTTACTTGATAGTGTAAAATGATTTTTAAAATGACATATACAAATTGAAAAAAATACTTTATAATAAAGTATATATAATTTTTTTTTGTTTCGTGCTGTTTCATTTTTAAAATTACCATGATAAAATAATAGAAATTTTTTTTAACTGTCGCATAATTAAAAAATAAATAAAGTGGGTTACATTTTCGAAATACCGAACGTATACATGAGTGGCATTGAGAGGTCGGTGCAAGTTGTTGTTTCTGCAACAGTCGAAACAATTATACGAATGGAACATTTTCCGGTACGTTGCGTGCTGTTGCGGTGTAATAACGCGCTGTATGCATTCTTGATTATTAAAAGGACTAACGTTTTGGACACTCGTAAAAGTTTACGATGTCTGGTGCAAAGAAAACGGTGATAGGAAGGGTGGAATATAAAGGGTACTTATACATACAATGAACAATTTCATCGTATTTAGTCTGTAGGTAAAGCGTCATTTTTTCACGACCATGATCTGAAAGAATTTGTGACAAGGTATATATATACAGATATATATAGGTAGGGGTTTCTTGAAAGTACGAATTTAAGGAGTGCCATGTTTTTACCTCCCTTAATGTCTTTCATGTAAAGTGTATTCATACTTCTCAGGATTTTCAAAAATTATTGTCCTAGTCCATATTTGAAGATTTCTAATATCGGAATATTAATATTTATTATATATATATAAATAGGGTTGGTTGTCTATATACTTCCAGGTTATTGAAATTAAAATTGTGAATTTAAAACATTTTAAAAACGTTTAAATTTTTTTAAAAAGATTTTTAGAACATTAAGTATTATAGGTAAGAATAATATTTAGTATTAAATATAATATAGCAGGGGTGGTCAAACTGCGGCTCGTGAGCCTCATGTGGCTCTTGAGTTAATTTTCTGTGGCTCTTGAAACCAAGAGAAATAATAATACAAATTTTAAAAAGTAAATAATAAATATAATTAAATGGAAACTCTGCCAAGTCTGACAACGCTTAACTTTTGTAATGACCAGGTAACATTGTTTACGCACCAGTGCATCACTTTTTTGTGGAGTTGGCTACTTAATGACCCTCCAGTGGTCGTTAGATTTGGCTTTTTAGATTTTTAAAGATGTGGTTTTAAAAATGTTAAACATATCATTATAAGGAAGAAAAAATCTTATTTCTGATTTAGCGAAGAGTGTATTTAACTTTAATAGCAAATTTAGACTCTTTCGGAAATACATTGAGACTAAACATTCGCTCATTTCAAATGTTTGAAGAAAATTATTGAAAGTCTTCCAGACGTTCAGCTAGAAATATAAGATTATTTGTGTAAAATGTCTGATCTTGCTAAGAAATCAATTGCAGATTTAATGATTTGAGAACACTTAAACCTTCACTTGTAATTATTTTGCTATTGATCTGTTCTGTTTCATTACCGACTACAAAGGATACAGTAGCTGTAAAATTGGATCAACCAGAACTGTAAGAGAACGATGGAATGAAAGGACTGAAACTAAATGGCGTTTTAGTCATAAAATTTTTGAGGAAGGTTTCAGAAGAAAAATACCTATTAACAAAAGAGTGTTCCAATAGACATCCCAATATTTTGGACTATTTATGTATGTGAATCACAGTACTCAACACTTAAGTTCATTAAATAGAAATATCTATCTGAACAAACTAATGAACATTTAGATGAACTAGTACGAACTGCATTTACCAATATTCACTAGATTTCAAACAACTTGATAGAACACTTGAAAAAGCACTTCTCAAAAATAAAATAATTTTACTCTTTTTAAAATTTTTTTACACATATTATTACATGTGATATCTAATCTATGATAATAAGAATGAGAACAATTATGTGCTATGTATTTTTGTATTTTACAGTAATTGAGAACCTTTTTCATTTCCCTTGGCTCTAACATATTTTTCTTTATATTTTGCGGCTCACGAGTCTTTTTTCGCTGGCCACCCCTATAATATAGTTACATTTATAGGTTTTCAAAGTAAAAATGTCGAATTCATAATAAAAAGCCAATTAATGAGGTTAGAAGAACTTCGCTTATCGGATAGGATTCTGGTGGTATATGGATGCATTGCTTATGAAAGTAATGATAACTCATTTTTTTTTAAGAAAAAACGATTTTAAGTGAACCTTTACTAAGCATTATAAATTATGTATTTTCACTTTAACCCCTAAAAACCATCATATAGGTATTAAAACATTGGGAAATGAATAAAACTTTTTGATTACAAAATTTTTTAAATATAAAATACATTTATATTTTGTGTCTAACTACTAGATAGTAGTTATTATATTATAGTAGTTCCTTCCTTTTTCCGTTTCTATATAAACATTATACATAGTTATACTAGATTCATTGGTACCCATCATATAAAAAATCTAGTGAGGGAGCAAACATATATATTTATCAAAAAGTAAATAAAATATTACTGTTCTTATAGAAAATTTCATAATATTTAAGAAAATGAAAACTTATTCAGTTCATTTTTCAAGGGTAAGAGTCTTATCCCTGGGATTCCTGGGGAGGAAAAGGTTATTCTTTCTTGCCAAAGAGTTTGTATGTTTAAGTTTTTCATCACCTGATATTCAAAAGATTGTGAATTAAATTTTTGTTAAATAGCATTTATTATACTGTTTATATACGGTTGTAAATGCGAGATATTTCAACGATAACGATAGTGTCTGTATCCAGGAGATGACTCAGCTATATGTATGTGATATCGAGAGGGTGTGCCGGTGTATCACCTAAATCCTGTCATCGGCGATAAAAATGGATCTCGTGTGGTGTTGCCTCTACATCACCCTCTGGTTAGTGTAGTTAAATAAATTATCTCCAGATTTATATGTATACGAGAGGGCGGCTCGGTAACGTATATTTATATTCTATGTGTAGGAGGCGGTCATTTATACCCCACATAAACCATAAATATTCGGCACTCTTACGTACATTTTAGCTTAAATCCAATTAACGCAAATCATTTTTGAATATCGATTATAACATTCCATAAATGCATTTTTGTATCAATATGCATGTATATATCATGTTAAAAGCATTAAAACGCAAATTTAAATTAATTTTTAAACTAATTTCATGAAATACAATTATTTTCTCAAATGTTAAAAAATTAATCTGATGCCGAAATTAAAATATTTGATAAAAATGGACAATTATAAAATATGAAGTATAATTAAATATTAATATACAAGTACTTATCATCAAAACACGTATTATTATGTAACCCAAATATAATTAAATAAATACATTAATATACGTTCTTCGATTTCACAGTGAATTAAGATTGTTTAATAATAAAATATCACTACGAATATACGATTTGTATATTATATTATATATATTATATATTTTTTTATCATAGTAAAATGTAAAAATAAATAAAATTATTTAGTATTTAAATTTAAAAATATGTGTATGCACATTGTACAAAACATGCATTTTTTTAAAAATATAATTAAATGTAAAACTATATTAGTATCTACTTATATATAATTTTATTGGTAAAAGACATTTGAAATTGTTAAATATTTTCGCCTGTAAAAATAGGCAGGTTGCTCTAAAGCTTAGCAAAGGTTTTTGGTAAATTTTAATGTTTAATGAATAGTCAATAAATGCCTTGTAATATTTTGGTATAAGGATAACTATTTGAAATACTAAAATACATAGATAAACATCTCAAGTTGTTGAGTGTTAAATTAATTATAAATATCGGTGTACAAAAATATTGAGATCAAATTGAATCTTTTTGTTGTTTTAACAATTATTAAATCATGAATTTAAAACGTATTCAAATGGCCCAATATTATATACATGTAAAACTTATATTAGGTATTCTGCCTGTAAACGTGCAATTTTGTAAATGCATAGCTAATTTTTTGGCTTCCTTTCTCCAAACAATCGTCTTTAATATTCCTCGCGTGTTGTTCCGGTTTCTCCCTATATATACACACGATGGTCAGTCACATTAAGTCGTCTCGTAAAGATATTTCCGAAAACCATTTGCAGTCATTGCAATTTCCCAGCCCTTGACAGTGATTTTTCTTCTTATATTTTTTCTTCATACGTGCATAGAATTTTCAATGACATTTTTCATGTAATTGTTTTTTAACGATATCATCACACATTTCTTGTATATCTGAAAAAATAATATATGATTAGCCTGAGTGATCAATATTATTATTTCAAAAGATACCTTTTGTGTTGTTGGTTATTACTTTTGTTAATTATGTACTAAGTTATGTACCTATAGTCATATTTATATATAATTTTTGATTTTTTGTTGTTTACTTGTTAGTGTAGATCATGATTTTTAAAGTAAAATTTTATTTTCATTTATCTCAAATTAGCGGATGTATTTGTCTTCATATAATTTTATAACTAGTTCAGTTTATCTGCGTCCCTAGGTGACGTCACACGTTTCACCAGATCAAATGTTCAAAACAAAATAAATTATAGGTATTTCTGTTACCAGTACGAAAAAAATATCGAACAATATTAGAAATATGATAGTAAATTATGTGTTATCAATGTTTCCTAATAATTAAATAATGAATTCTGTTTAACTTAATCTAAAAAGACAACATTGACAATAAACCTGTGCTTACACAATTTTAAATGCCTACAGATTTAAAAATATAATGGTCGACAGGACTCTTAATATTATTTAACACGGAAAAAAGTGTTATGCGTATTATTATTTTAGAGACTATACAATAAGGCATTCAAAGAATTCATCATATTATTTTGATTTTAATAACATATACAAATACGATACATTATACAATATAATAAAGATCATATTAAATAAATCTAGCCTATATTAATAAAAATAAATATATATATTTAAAGAACGGAAGGGGAATAATTTTAAAAGAACAATAATTTAGACATTATGTAATTTTAAAAATAATCAGAATTATTTTCTTTTGGGTATTCGAGTGGAGGGATTGTTGTTTCATTTTTGAAACTATTAGTTTTCATAGCAATGAATCATAATTTATAACCTTCTCTCGTAGTATATGTATTCTTTGAATAGAATTTGGAATTGGACACACGCACCATTGATGTTTTTTTCTTACAATTGCCTCTAATAATAATAGAGAGCGTGCAGGGCTTCGAATATAAAAAAAACTCAAAACCACAACGATCCGCTTTAATCAAAGTTTCTTCAGTGTCTTCACAATGGTAAAGCAATCCCCTCTACACACACACACACACACACACACACACACACACACACACACACACACACACACACACACACACACACACACACACATATATATAGTACTTGGGATCATTTTTAGGGAGGGTTGTTTTTTTAATTCATCCTCATATAATAATTTTCTTTTGGGTGTAGCTTAGACCCTTTTTATATACATGTTTTATTTTTTTTTTTTTATTACAGGGTGTTGACTTCAATCAACCCCTGATTTCATTTTTGACTATGTCTGGAATCATTAATTCCAAAAAAACTGACAGTCCATAAAACATTAATTATTGTACTTTACGATCTGAACCAGATTGAATTTTGCAGTTTTTATTAAGTTTTAACTGCAATATGTTCCTGATTTAGGGTTTCTGGAACGTACAGTTCGTTAACTATAAAAATAATTTACGAGGATGTATTGTATATAATAGTATTTCGGAGTAAGATAATAATCATAAAATTGTATAGGTACTCATAATATAATATCTATATGTAATATTGTATACGTCAATTTTCATGAATAAATTAAAAATTATTTTGAATAATTTATATTAATATTTAATTATAAAAATTGTATTAAATTATATTTTAAGTATATTTATCAATAATTTAACGAATAATTTAATATGTAGGTACACAAGGATAGTCATATATTATGTATTGACAACTTATAAGTATTTAATTACAAAATTATTTCAGGTACTAGATTCAATCACTAATCCAAAAATAACTTATTTACATTTGAAGTTATTGGCGTTTATTTTTAGAAAAACTATTTTTTTTTTTTTTTTGTTGAATTGATTTATAATATTATTTACCTATAAACTTATACTTTGAAAAATTCCATTAGTAAATTGTTAAAATTACCTACTTAAATTTGTGTATGAAATATTATATAATATGTAATACATTTTAAGCAAAAAAATTAAAAGTACAAATTGAAAAATCTGGACTTTAACGAGTTAAATGTTTAAATTAAGTTAAAAAGTCAAGTTAATTTTAATTAAGTTACTTAACGCATTACTTTTTTTAAAATTTTAATGTATTTATATATTAGAAAATACTTTAGATAATTCAGACTATAGATGGGTAGTTATAATTTTTTATATAGTATAATAGATTGTTTTTAAAAATAGGAATTTGTTTCTACTTTATCATTTCTATGATAGTAAGATAATGTGATTATTTTATTTTATATTATTTTTAGTAATTATGGAAATTTTGTCTATTTTATGACCTAGTCTAATAAGAATAATAGTGGTACTCTGAGTATACAAAATAATAACAATTTTAAAATTTTCAATGGTGTTTTGAAAAAATTTTCAAGTAGAAGGAGTTTTGGGGCAAAGAAGATTTTGAGGAAAAATTTGTTCTAATTGGTACTTTAAACAGGTAATTTGAGATTTTCTCAGTAATTTTCTCAAGTGTAAAGAAAAACTACCTTTTGTAACAAAAAAATTGTGTTGGGAAAATAATAAAATAATAAATAAAATTATCATGGTTACCTATTATTATTTTTATATATTGTTACACCAAAGCTTCGCTCAAAAACGTTTTATAGAAAGAAATGATTTATCTTTTTTATGCTTTAAAAATTAAAATAATAATAATACGCAATCCTGTCCGAGAATCGAAGGGACTGTAGAACCAACTCCCACCGTCTGTATATTAGGGTGATATTTTTTGTCTGTCTGAATTACTTTGGATATAATAGAATTTTACTTTTCGTTTTTTTGAAAATATGTAATGGCTTAAATAAATGGTCCCATAACGATAAAGTTTTATTAATTTTTACAAATTTATTAAAAATACACGTCATCGATCATTTTGTACTATGATTTTTGAAATAATGATTATTATAAATATTTGTAATAAATGGAAAGAAGAGAATTCAAATTATATATAATATTGCAACAAATTCGTAGGTATATGTTTTAAATATTAATGTAGTCGGTTTTGGTTACAGTATATTTGCGTAAGGGACCTTATACCTATAATAGACGTTCGATTAAGCTTACAATGTGTGTGTTAAAAACGTTAATATAAGTTTAAAAAAAATATATATATATATATATTGGATTTAGTAGAACTATTTCTGCATTTTCTCAGATGCCGTTTTATCGAAAACCTCAAAATCGTTTTCAAGTCATCGAACATCTAGCACTCATTCCCCTCGGGAGTCATCGGTCAACTACCATCACGCGCGCGGTCTTCCATCGACCCCACGACGTGTATTGGACGTGGGGCGGTGCGATTCGGTTGGGTGGTTTTTTTTTGTTTTTTTTTCGCTCACTTCGTACCATATTGTCATTTGTCCTAAACACATTTAAAAGTACCGGCGGCCCCATAAGGTTTGTTTTGCTTCGTACACATACGACTATACGATGGTCGAGGAACCCAAAACACAATATTTTTGTTGACACTGTCGTGTCGGTGTTGTTTGCGCAATAGCTGACGCAATCGTGGCTGCAGCTGTAGGCGCTTCGGAATGCTGATCCGATTAGACAAGTGCAAATTGTCGGAAGGGTGGCGGCGACGTGCACTGCGTGGCCCGTAACTGCGTTATACGTCCCCGTTTCTACCCCTAGACCGTGAAATGTACTGGGGAGTTTGGCAAACTTGACTCGGGGCCGCAGTTCGATGGAAAAAGAAATGTCAACAGATATCATCGTAATCATACTGTACTGTACCTACACACTATAATATATTATATGTACATAACGTATATGTAGATACTCAAAATATTAATACAAAATACATTTTTCGAAAACTTTTACTCATATTTAGGCTATTTGTAGCAATATGCAAATTTCGAGACACTTAATTCATAATATCTGGTTTTTCAAGACCTGAAAATTTAATACAGTGTTGAAAGTACGTCAATATCATATAATATTATATTTGTATAATTATTATACAAATAGTTTTAAAAATCGGTACTTACAATATTTTTTAATAGTCATTAAAATTTTTTTTTCAATACCCATTTCATTTTTTTGACATTTTGATTTCGGTGTGAAATGTGTGCGAATTTTGAGGAAATAATAGATCTAAAAAGATTAAATTTTCACCAAATACGTATATTAGCATATTATGAAGGCAAAACAATTTTGGAAATTTCATTTCCCAATTTTGGGCTACTTATAGCAATTTTTAATTTTGAGACATTTAATTCATAATAGATATAACTTTTCTACTTTATAGGAGAATTCGACTTTTCGCATTATTTTTTTTTTTAATATGTATTTTTTGATTAAAAAAATAATGATGAAATCAGAATTTGGCGGTCGAACTTGGTTTTAATATTATATCAAATTGAAATTTAATTATTTTATCATATACGTTTAAAAGATATATTTTTTCATGCTTTACAACAGTAATCCCTTTATATTCAAATAATTTTTTACACTTTTTTAAAATTTTTTTGTTCATTATATTATATAATATTATCATATGTTTATTATTAGTAGGTACCTATAATCTACAGAAATTGTCAAGTATATCCATCGAAGAATCGTTTTTTTTTTTAGAAAGAAATGATTTATCCTTGCTATTATTATTATTATTATTAGTATCTATTAAAAACCCCCAACTTTAAGGTGATTCGTAGAGCTCAAACGATTTATTCATAGAAATATATAAAAAAAAAAAAAATATAAATATAATATATAATAAATGCTAAAATGTATTTAAAAGATATATTAATTAATCTTTGAAATTAAATGCATGGTTACAATTTGAAAACCGAAAGTCGATACTACATGGACAAGGATGATTATCAGATGACTATTGAAATAATTAAGAATTTAATTGAAATTAAAACTGTTCAAAAATGGAAATTAAAATAAATGTATATTATAAAAAAAACAATATGTATAATGTATATTATGTATAGGTAAAATTAATACTTATAATTAAAATCAATATATTTACAGGTATACCTAAGTGAAATTAATATATATTATAGAACAGTAATATATAAAAAAAGAATATGTGCCTATAGAGTAGTCAAAAAAAAAGATTATACGACTGGGGTCCACTGTGACCAAGTCGTCGAAACGTGTGTTTTAGCACACGAGAGGCCCGATTTGACTGCTAGGTAGCAAATGAAGTAGCCAACAAATTTTTTTTCACTGGTGGCGTCTGGGCCCTGATGTAAAGCAGCTATAATTATCAAACCCGTTCAATAATTTGGTAGCTATGCTTGTCGTAGCTATCATGAACTATCTTCGACTCTCCTAATATGTGAAGATATCAAATCTGAGTATGTTAGAGTTTGAGAAATGAGAGGATGTAAAAATTTAAATTATTATTATACAACTAGTTTTGATTTCATCAGGTTACATTAGAATATTTTTTTATTTATTATTTTTATATATTTTTTTATTAATATTGAAGTTCACATCCTGCATGGACTATAATATATATCTACATATAGATATAGGTATACGTTTATAGTGAAAATTTCATACCACCAGCATCAATATTTTTGGAGTTATGAAGAATTTTTACCACAATTGGGTTACCGATTTTTATGTCAATATTTTGATAGTTTTTTTTTACGGGTTTATTCAAAAAAATTTAAAAAAATCGAAAAACCTTTTAAAATTACTAACTATATGAAATTTGCTACCTGAAAATTGTGTTACTTTTGATTACAGACATAAAAAAAAAAATAAAACACATCATTGTAAAACCAATATTTTTCTCTTTTCGCTCAGAATCTAAAAATATACTTAACTTCTAGAAATATAATCGAGTATACGAATATATAGTAGTTACTGTAATTACTAATTAGTGTAAAAGTTTTTTCATCATAATTTATATTAAATGCGAAAACTTTTTCGTTATTTTTATAAAACAATAATAATAAACGAAAATCGTAAAAACATGAACTGGGTACTATATTTTTTGAATAAAAATCATCTTCTTTTTCATTATACTGTTCTTATTATAAGAACAGGATATTAAGCCTTAGTATAATAATTATAATAATAATACATCCACCAAAAACTATAACATCTTGTTAAACCTAATACTTTATCTTGTTATCGTGCTTTTAAATTATTAATACAGGTAATCATTAACAAATATCGGTCTTATTTGACAAGTATATGATTAATAATAGAATTAACCACAAATAAATAAAATTATTTAAAAAAAAACAGTCCTTATATAATAATTATACTAACGACATGATTGGTAAATTAATGTAAAAATTAACATAAATACAATGATAAATCACCCTTTTAAAAATATTTTTTGTACATATTTTTTAATGAGAATACAACGCATATATGCCTTTCATTTGTTGAATTTGTTAGGTGCACCAAGACGACGGATTATATAGGGGTAGATTGATTGATTCTTGAAATCCTTTTCATCTTTTCTTACATTAAAAAATCCATTAAATCAATTTTAAGTGAATAAAACGCCCCCGTTTTTTTTTTTTTTTTAGAATAATCAATCTGAAGAGAGATATTATACATTGATGGTTAAAGTATAATAATAAACGATCATGTAGCCCATATAGGTCTACGATTATACGGATTGAATTTAAATTGATCTACATTAGCACAAATGTAATTTAAGTAATTACTAATTTAAAAAAACTATTGCATATTATGCATATTTTTATGTTATTTTTATTTATATTATACACATATAATATATTTGAAGTTAAAAATAATTAAGTAATATCTTATTAATAGTATTACATAATACTATCTAAACAGTTTTTTTTTGAAAGGTATAATGTAATAACAAAAAAACATAATATTTATTTTAGGGAAAGCTTATGGAGAAAGTATAGTCAGTGTGAAACGTAATTTTATGCCTCATGGGGAGAAATTATTCTTAAAATAGATAGTTTTTTTCAATTTATTAATTTGAAATGTACGGGTACATTTGTATGAAAAAATGTCTATGACAAACGTTATAATCAAACATGAACTTCAGTTCGGAGGAATGGGGAGGAAGTCTTGAATTGACTAATTTCAAATTTAAATAGACTAGTTTACTTTCTTTAATTTGAACTAAATTACATTTTTTTAAATATTATTTTTGAATTACGCATATTATACACAATAGTTATACTTTATATCTGAAGATGGATTTATATTGGACGTAAATCAATATAAACAAAAATTTTTTTTCACGATTAAAATATTTTTATGATTTGTTCTTATGTATTTTCAGTTCAGTATCGTGAATCGTAATCATATTGTTTTTTATTTTCTGAGGAGATTTAAATTTCGAATAAATTAGCTTTAGGGTTTTAAGAACCCTACCATTCCCCTAAGTTCTCGATTTATGGTTATAAAATATAATTATTATACAAAATTATAATAGTATAGAATTACGGGATCTATAAATATACACGGCAGTATTTCATTAGAAGGTGGAATTCGAGATAGACGATCTTGTCCACTACATATATATTTATATATGAATTATATATTATTTGATAATTAGAGCCCAGATTTATATTTTTGTACTTGATTTAAAATAATTCTAATTGAAAATGTCGACATTTCATAAGTTACAGATTCTAAAGCTGAATTTTTTTGCATATTTTTGCTTATTTACGTCAAAATACCTAAAAGTTGCATATTTTTGAATAATTCCATAAATTTTACATTACTTTATAAATATTTAATAGAATAGATAACGAAATAGATCTGGACTGAAATAAGTTGTTCTTTTCACTTAAATTTGTACAAGAAATTAATTTACTGCGAAATATAATGTATCTAGATTAGGATGACGTGATTATACGTCCCGTATTATTATTCCGTATGTCAACCTTGTGTTCTGTTGTCCCAAAAAACTTTCATCGGGACAATTATTGATCTGTTTTTGAAGGTCGGTCCCATGTTTGTCCTGTCTTTTATAATTTATAGAAAAATACTATCGATATTCTTCGGTTTTTGGGGACAATTTTACACGAATAACTATTTTTTTTGCCGATTTTCAAGTTAATTTCTTAATTTTAGGAGAAAATTTTAGGCCAATAATCTTATTTTTCTCTTTCGTTTTTTAATATTCTAAATATTATGGCCACCTTGATCTAGATTGATAATAAATTAGTTATAAACAATAGTTTTATAGGCTAAATCCCTATATTATCAAATAACAAAGTCAACATTTTTGAGATTTTTTTTTCAATTATTCCAAATACAATGTTTAATAACAGCTTTTTTCAGCATTTTTAAATTATTGCAATCATACTGATTTTATAATATATACATATATTATAATATAAACGCCTAAGTATGTTGCTTTTGGAAATATTGTTCAATTAAATTTTGATAACAGATGTTTTGGCTCTAAATTCACTTTTTGTTTATGTTTCATCATAAATAGCTGCAATGTAGAATATTTTTCAACTAATAACTTATATGTAATTCACATTTATTTTATTCAACATAATACAACTTTTGTAAAATAAAAATTTAACAAGTTGGCTATTTCGAGAATCGTATTTGGTTCTCATAAGTATATCGACCTATCGTACATATATCATACATCTCCCAGCTTCCTTTACTTCGCTCATCTTATCTTATTCATTCTGAATATCAAATACGATACTCTCTAATTTCACTGTTGAAATCTCGAGGACTTCAAATAACTAGGGAAAAACTTAGCGAATATCATATTATCAGTACTCAAGATGAGTTTGGAAAGTTCAATAATATGGCAAGATAGCCAATCTTGTTCAATTTAAACTTAAAGTAAAATTATTGTTGATTTATATAAACTAATTCGTGGTCACGTAATGTAACATATCGCTGGGACTGAATTTTAATACTTATAACCTTTGACCAGTTATTCTGAAACGATACATAGGATCGCACCACTTTGACTGACTATATAAAATGCCACTCGACCGACCATGACTGGCATAACAAGAGTAATTTGAGGGGGCGATCTAAATCTGGATTTGGCAAGGATGGATTTGGATAGGGATTATGGGGTAGCCATTAATTTGGATGGATATTGATCAAGACACTCCTTCTATGACAATCTTTATGTATTGTCCAGGACGGAAAAGGTTGATAATAAAATATACTACGTAACGTTCAGTTATAAAAATAACAATTCTATAAGGTTAAAAAGTAATTATTAACTAACTACTAAACTATTTTTAAATTCAAACGTTTATACACGATTTTATTAAACTCAATCATTAGTTAATTAAAACTTAAAATTTAATTATCTAATTTTATCTATGATTTACCAAACAATTAATATTTTCTCACATAGATACTCCTATAATAATAAAATAAGAATTAATTACAATAGGTAATCTAAAACATGATTTATGAACATTAAACCATTAAGCATAATTATAAATAACATTAAACAACCATATTCCTAATCTAATCAATATAATATAAAAATACTTGAATTTATTTTATTTAAATAGTATCTGGTATGATATTTTAATTAATATTTTATTCTTTATAATTCAACAAATTATAATAAAAAATTTAACAAAATTAAAGGTAGTTTCGTGAACTCATAATATAATACGATTAGGTTTTTGGGTTATATACGAGTAGGATAATCTTCGTTTTATCGTGTTACAAAATATATTAATATGATAATCATTTCATATTTTATTTTCCTATATACTCGTATATATTATATGTAGTGCCTACTATATACTTATTATATAACTACTTAGTATAATATATTGTTATAAGTTCAAAAAATTATTTTTACATTTGGTCAGTTAAATCTTAAATCAAACTATAATAATTCACACCACCCACAATAATAAATCGAATTATGTGGTAAAATATTTGTTAGATGCTATATATTTACGTATTGAAAACATTTTATATTTAAAAAACTATGAACATTCATTGTTTTAAATTATTTTCAGTGATACTGCAGTTATTTTGTTTTAATTTTTATATGTTAAATTTCATTTTATCCGTTGAAAAAAAACATAATCATCAATATCATAAATGGCTATATAAACGATTATTGATCCGGCGGTCTCATAAGAAATTTTCAATATTAACCACTAAAAAAAACTTTTATTAGTTTTACATTTTATTTTTTTTATTTTTCATAATATATGCGATGATTAGGTAATAGTAAATTAATAATAAAACATACGTAGATAAGTACTTTATTATTAAAGTAAAATTATTCTATAATATATTATAGTAATATTTTTCATTTTTGTTTCAATTTATGCCTATCCATAAATTTAAATGATATGGTTTGTCATTGGAGGTTAAAAGGTCATCTACTATATTATAATAACGTATATACTATTATAATTTATATAATATAATGTAATATTTTAACTGTTAATTTTTATCTTCGAAGCACCTGCATAATATATATATCTACCTATATATGTTTATATTTCGGTATATTAAATTTTCTTTTTGGAATAAATTACAAAACAAAGGGAACGTACAAATTATAATTAATATTTTATTTTCAATTGTTTTGACGTGGCCTGAGATAGATTTATGATTTAAGATTCCAATAAAACTAAAATAATAATGTTTTAATTGCACATTGATGTGTATATTCTCATTTATAATAGCAGTTTATACAGGCGATGTGATAGTTTAAAACTGTATTTGTTGTATACATGTTGGAGTTTATTTCGTTTCTATTTCATATTAGTGCCTATATATACCTATACTGTTTTTGTAATATTGAAGATAAACTAATATTATTTATTATCGTGATTATATAAATGTGTATAAATGTATGCACGCACGTGAGTTTATAGTTTGGAGACCTGTAATAACGATAGGAATATTTTATGGTGTTTGTACTTAAAATGGAAACAAATTGATTATTTTCAAATCCAAAAATATAGTTTACTTCCAAATTTTACACTAAAACGATGAATCACATTAGTTCCCACTATATATAATATACGTAATATATACTTCGTATAATACGGTGCAGCTAAAATGTATAATAATATTTGTGTTAGAACTTCATCAAATCTCTTGGTAAAATAATGTCCATTAATTTCGAGAATATATGTCACCGAGACACCGTTATGTAAGAGATAACTGATAAGTTTTATAAGTAAATGCAAAAAAATTGCTTTTTATTCCACGTACGAATTTTTATGATTATAATAGATATTTATTATTATTGTCATACTACACATAATTAAATTTTATAAACGTTAATGTTTTTTTTATCTATCAATTTAAAACTGGTTTGTATGACGTGATAATGTGAAATTAAAAATAAAGAAACAAAATAAATTATTTTAGAAATAAGTTTTCCTCTTTTAACGAATTTTTTTTAGAAATAGGAACAAAATTTGGTATTATTTTCACTTTTAGAAAATATTATATTAGATTTTGGTGGAAGTATTGTATACAAGCCCTAGTTTTAAAATCAAATGTATTAAATTTATTATTGATTTTTATTCAACGGAATGGCTTACAATTTTTAGTAAAAATATTATAATATTATTATATAAGCTAAATTAAAAAATATTATACTAATTTCAGGAATTCTTCTTTCAACTATTCGTGGTTTTCATCCATTATAAGTTCAACTCATTAATTATTGTTTATTTAAAATGTTGACAATTATTATTAATAACTAGGTTTTTGGCCAAAATCACATTAAATTGTTAATGGTAATATTTCCTTTTAATATTTCTATTTTTATAACATAATTTACATTATAATTGCCCTTATAGTAAAAAGACAGTTAATTATCAAATTGTCAAAAATTATAATATAATATAATATTATCGTTAGTTTTATAATTCTGCGTCCATTTTTATTACAATAATGCAATATTAAAATGTCGTTTATTGTATAATTAGATGTAGGTATAATAGGAACATTACTATAGTTTACGGGAAACCGTTTTTTTCGGAGCATCCTAGTTGGGTCCCGAACACCAGGGGGTAATCACAGGTAGTGTACTAGTTGGGTCCTGGATTATTTTAGGTGCTACACTAGCGGTGTTCGTCAATTGCGCCGAAAATGACTACCTGGAATGTATACATTTTTTGCGCCGGTGAATTTTTCACGGATCAAAAAGGTATACATCAATTGCGCCAGTAAAATATCAGGTATACGGTATTCGCTACAGCCATGTATACTACGGAGCACAGTGTTCCAAGACGCGGTTTGCCCGGACAAA
>JAIPRL010004104.1:6958-40959 GCA_025469235.1 Pemphigus obesinymphae | reverse complement strand
ACTAAAAATGTCAACTATAATTTTATAGTATGTGCAACTAAGTATTTTTAGTAAGAGCAACTAAAATATAGTATATTTAACCAAAAAATTATCAACTAAAATATTTTAGTAAATATTTTTTTCCGTGGCAACACATTTCTCTCTTCGCTCAGAATCTAAAATTACTAAAAGTACCAAATAAATTTTGGTACTTTCCCCCCGGTTCATAAAAAATTGTAATAAAACGATATAAAAAATGAACTTTTTTTTTTTTTATGCTTATAACTCATACATTTCCCTTCCCGTTCAGGACTCTGTAAGAGCCTCGTGTCCTAGCTGAAGGATCGGTAGGTCGTAGGTCTCAGTGACGGCGAATATACTGGAGATGGGCTCGGAACAGATGAGTGGCGATACACTCTATATCACACGATATCTTGATACGATACGGTATGGAGATTTCATGTGGCGTATCAGGACGCGACAAGAACAAAATAAAATTGGTTATAATCCTTCCGAATGGAATAACTGCTCTGCAGTATAATATAGTTTTTTAACGCATCACGCAGGCATCACGTATCCGGAATAGTCTATTTTCAAGAGTTCTACAAAATATTTAACGCTTATATTATTTATGTTTATTTATATAATATTTAATAGATATCGTGTATTTTTTTCAAAAAACTTTACTCAAAAATATTATGGTACGTACTATAAAAAAAAAAATAATGAAAAATTCGGGATAAGGATCCAGATCCCGTGTACCTCCCCCCCCCCCCGTCGCCGGCCATGTTTACACGAGGTATGTTTTGCGATCTCATCGATGGGATAAACGATGTGGTTATACGACGCATATATATATACCAGCTAACATTAAATATGAGTATACGACAAACGAGTTTATTATTATTATTTTTTTTCTTTCACGTCGTTCGCATTGTATATATAATATACGCACAATATACGCGAATATTATAAGCGTGTGTGCCGATACCTATCTATACTTGACGACCTTGCCACCACTTTTTGCCGTATATTTTTTTTACCTAGACACACGTCCCCGCCAGTGCATGCGATTGCAAGGAGCCGTGAGAGGAAATACGTATGCATCTTAGGCGTATAATATAATACCTAACCACTGTCGTTCACGTGGACGTACGTCGCCGACGGTCAATGAGTCCATCGCGCGCATTCATAATATAAAATATATTATAATAATATACGATCGCCGCGTCGTTCGAATAGAATAAAACATTTTATTCTTCGATTAAACTGTATTTTCAGTGACCCGTTTATATATATATATATCACAGTCATGCCTTTGATAAACGAACATTCCGGGATGATTCTCAAGGGTAAGTTCGCGCATATTATAATATGTATAATGTATATATATATATATATATATATACTTATAATTATTTACCCATATACCTGAAATGTGGGTAATATTAGCTAATATATAGGTAGACGGGATAGTAATATCTTTTTACGACTTTTTTTTTTTTTTTTTTTTTTTAATTAGTTTAAATTTTCATTATTTTAATTTGGCTTTTTACACTCGTTTTTCATATATAATCTTATATCCATATAAGATAACACGCACGTGAGGAACTCCTGAGTGAAGCACCATCGCGAATCGCGAGTTCGTTATATATACGTACTGAAAAGATTCGAATCCAAATTTTTCCAAATATAAAATAAAACAATACGCTTTATTTTTAACCGAGTTAATGTTAATGTTAATGTTTTTTTTTTTTTCAATTTAAACTTTAATATTAACGAGTTGAACTTAAAAACATTTGACTAAATGATTTTGGATTAATTTAATTTAACTAATTATTTAATTAAAATAAACTTGATTTATTTCATAAAAATTTTCTATATATTCAATATTATTATGTTAACTGTAACTGTTTGAACAATTTTCATCTTATTTCTTTAATATTTTCTCTCCAAAGTTGAAAGTTTACTTGATAAACCTAAAGTATAACTAAATAATTCGATATTTGTGAAAAATTTTGGATTTATATTTAGGTATAATGAAATTCTTTAATTCTGTACTTACAATATTCTGTGCACGCGAGCATTCATTATTTATAGAGTACAATTTAAAATCGTGAAATTGCGGTTTTCGGTAAAAGCAATAACAATCGAAATAAAATAAAATAACAAATAATAACAAAATATGCAAATTGAACAAATACAATTTGAGTTATTCATTTAGACATATATCATTATAATTTGCAAAAAATCTGTTTGGTATTTCATTAAATTCAATTTAATTTGATTGTTAAAAACTGTTAAGTTGTAAATAATAGTATGTTATTTTAAATATAACATATTTTACATAGGAATGTATTTTTGTTTCTGTATATAAAACTTTTTTACCATATATATAGGTCAACTTACTTTTTTATTTGTATAATATATGTGTATCTATATTAAACAAATAAAATACCTGTATATATATATATATATATGGTATAAAATAACATTTTCATTTTGTACAATACCTACCTACACAATCAAACTATTTATTGTAAATCCAAAATATTATACGCAAGAAATGTATTTTTTTTATCTAAAACTAATAGGCACACAATTTATATTAATACAGACGGACATGTTTAACAATCAAAGTAGCATGTTAAATTCAATATTGTAATAAGTTTAAACGAATAAATAAACATACCTATTTATAACTTTACTTGTGAGTAAGTATAAACGCAACTATGAACGAACAATCTACTGGATTGCTAAACGGCGCCATCAATATGGCAATATCAATGCATAATATTGTTTTTTTTTTGTGTTTAAAAAAATTAATAGCTACATAACATATTATTGCAACTGGATGAATGATCTGAGTGTTTGATCAAATGTTGACTGTAGACATTTATTAGGTATATTACAAGTGACTTCACGTTTGTTTGAAAATCGATTCGAAAAATATTTATACGTTTATTCACACACATACTTATAATAATTTATTGATAACAAATGAATGTTACTTTTTTGATTGAATAAAAATTGCGTTATTAATTAGTTCACTAACGTATATACAGAACACTGACCAGTTTCATTGTCACTATCCGTCCTTGAAAGATTACACAAGTTTTGGCTAAATCTGTATTATATTTGTACAAGTAGTGGACTTTCAAAATTCATCTATTTATTTAAATGAAAACATTTCAAACGCTTACGGATATTTTAATTAGATACTATAAATTATTTATATATATATATTTTATTTAAACAAAAGATATTTGTATAGGGTACATAATTTAAATAGCTCTCAGATCCCCCTAGTCTTTGAATTACGCACTATATCGTATGCTTGATTATATTATTGATATACTGCACGTGAGTAACGATTTCGATTGTATTTTTCAGAGTCGTCCAAAATTAAAGAGCAATCAATCGTCCCGATTACAGCGGACGAAGAATATGCGAAAAATCCTGAAATATCCAAAGAAAATATAGGAGAATTAAGAAAATGGGTATCGACACAACCACATTTACCTCAGCAAATACCAGGTTAGTAATTTCGTTATTTCAAATAAATATAGTATTAAACAATATTGTAGGCAGATGGGTAAATGATTTTATTTTATTTTTAAACTAAAATATATATAGATTTGTATTATGTGTAATATATGTATTAACACTTATGTTTTGAACATATACGTATAAGTTATAACAAATTAATTTAATATAACTATACCTATATATATATATATAAATATAGTTATAAAAATCTAATTATATAACGTTCATCTCAATCGAATATTATTATTTTTTGTATACATTTAAAATTGTTTTTCAAAGTTAAAATCTAATATCAACGATATTTCAGTAGTAGTATAATATAACAAAAGGTTATGCAAATATTTGTATTACTCAATTCAAATTTATTGGTAAAGATTTTTTTGTAAATAATAACACACAATTATTACTATTTTAATTATATATTATATATATATATATAGTTTATAAGTTAACGGATGCACTTTAATGTATTATTATATAGTCATTAAATAAACATAATACAACGTTATTTTATGATAATAGGTACTTTACCTTTATATATACATTTTTTCATCGTTTTGTAATGAAATACCTATTTATTTAAAACTTGCAACAAAACAACGTATACGGTACCTATCAAACAAAATAATGTTTAATAATATAATATTATAATGCACAATTTAAATGTTATTATCTATTTAAAGTTAACGCTCGTACGCGAGTTATCGGTTTTAAACTTTTACACGCATGTACCTATCTATACATGCATTTTTAGTTGGACTGTATTTCATGTTATTCCTAATGAATATCCATTTGACACATAATAATTCGTTGAATAATTCAGTTAACTATGAATTATATTAACATTAGGTAAGTCTGTTGCGTTTAATACCGAACTGTGTATATAAATATGAAATCTGTTATAAAATATTACGAACACAATATATTCATCATTTTTGGGTAAATTGTTTTCGAACAATAATAATATGGAAAACGTGTAAAACTAATTTACTGTTGATGTAAATATCATGCCCGGTAAATTTTTTGTTTAACCTACAAAAAATACCATTATACGTACCTATTATAGTTATTAATTATTACTATTTATCTACTATCCATGGATAGTGCACTATAGAACGGTAAACGGACATTTCCCCCAAATTATTACTGCGTTTATAATTCAGTCGTTAATGCGCATTCAACTTTCGGTTTATATATATGTTAGGGAATTCGGGATTAAATGCGAAACCGGGCATTTGTTAATTCATTTACGCATATTATATCGTATTGTATATTGTATGGAATTTGGTGAATTTAAATTTCTGCCAAAAATATTAATCTGCATTAAATCGTTTACATGCAATTTTTAATCTTGGATTAACTCAATGCGCATTAACCACTGCATATAAACGTGGTAGGTAATTAAGTTCTAACTAAAATAGGTATAACCCTTTCAGTATTTATCATTTATCAACGAGTTATTTAATAAGAATTTAAAGTTTTGTTACAAAATAATATATAATATTATAATAATTAATTATATATATATATATTATATCTAATATTATAATTATTAATGTATTATATGCAAAATGTAATTAAAAGCTAATGATTTTATTTTATTTGTTTACTATATTATATATTAATAATTATACATTTTTACATTTCACAATTTTGCATTTTCATTTTTTACCACTAGATATAATATTAAGTACATTCAATTTTACTTTTTAATTTACATTTAAAAATGTTCAATTATTTGTTTATCGTATACTTTCAATTATTTATACTTATTTGATATGATTTGATTTTTTTTTTTTGGGGGGGGATGTCCTACCGACGGGAGAAGTCCCAATGTCCTATATTCCTATAAAATGTAAGTGATACATTTAGGGAATTAAAAAAATATAGGTATATACAAGATATGTTCTAAAAAAATTTTAATAATCTGAACTATCTTACGTGTATATATATTTATATGATATTATATTATAGGTAGGTACTAGGTACATAATATACGAATATGATCTCATTTTGTAATTCAATAAACTTGAATACATATATATATAAAAAAAAGTTTCGAACTTAATACAAAATTTGGTCTGATAAAATATAATTTAAGGTATGCTCGAATGCATGACATATTCAAATAGGGGTAATTTTTAAATATTAATCCATCATAAGCCGAAACAAAACAATTGAAAAAATATTTTTTTCATTTTTGTTTTAAATGAATAATTTAAAATATTATAGGTATTATGTATTCTTTTAAACGTACCTATATTTTATTCATATAATATAATTTAAATAATTTGTACGGTTAATCGATACGAACGGTGTCTATAATATAACGTGTTTATAATAATTTGTACCTAATTGTAATATACTTTATATTCATATTTTAAAAATATATTTTTTTTAATCAGTTGCTCACCTTCAGATATTGTATAAAAATACATACTCGTATTATTATCAAGGTTTTATTTTTATTTTACTAAATTAATAATCTCAATATACTTAAGTGTATCGTAGAAACGTCAGAATCGTAGAAAATTAAAAAAAAATAAATAAATATAGTAAGCGTATATTTATGTGCATCGTGTTTATTGAATTGAATTTATTATTAAAAGATTGCAAATATTGTATCATTTACTTTGGAATGTTTTACAAAAAAAAAAAAATGTCCTTAATAAGAAATATGAAATACTTAAACAGTTATACCTATAGTAATTATTTATGGAGTTAAAAACTATATAAAGTTGATTTACTAAGTCAAAATAAATCATGTACCTACCTATAATAATCTTTTAGGATGTATTGATGATTTATTATCCTATATAATATGTGACTTGGGCAAGTACAATTTTTTATTGAAAACATAAATATGAATTACAATAAAAATAATAATATCTATAATTGAATGAATAGAAAGGAAACCTTTATAATTTATATATTTATAAGACAAAGAAACGATTTAATATTGTATAGGTAAAACTGTTATTTATTTATACTTATTACATTTATTTCACCAAATTAATTAATCGATCATTTTATATAAACGTGAAAAGGTTTTATTAATAAATAACTTTTCCATTTTCTTGATTTTTTTTTTCGTTATTTATACCTATATAATATTTTAATCGCCTGTGCCCCGGATTCTTGAGGTAGATAATCAAGGGACATACTTGTATATTTACTATATATATACTATATAGGTACTTAATACTTATTAAACATTTGTTACATTATTTACCTTACCTATTTAATTTTAATATTTTTTTATTCTAAAAATCGATGAAAATTCTACATAAAACAATACAGGTTACAAATAATAAATTATGTCAAATGTAAATACATACTATATATATATATATATTTATGATATGTACCTATATCACGTCGTGGGATCAAAACCAAGAGGTATTCTAAAATAGTTTGGATATAGGAATGTATTTCTTGAATTCTGATACATAATCGTATCTATTTGGATTCTCTACAACTCATTCAAAAATAATTTTAGTTAGTTTCTTATAATCTTAAAATATTATCAACGATATATTCCATAATATGGGAAAAAAAATGAATGCAAAGAAGTACTTTTTGAAAAATGCAAATATAATTATTTGAACCTTTTGGTTCTTGGCCCGTGTATTTTATAGAATAAGGTTATGCCAAAATAATGATGTTAAGTATATATATATATATATATATATACGATATATTTTACTTTCAAAGTAGGTATACAAATATCTTATAGAACGTCCATTACTGCAGGCCTTAAAATGTATTTTGCACGTGTACCTATCCGACATGTGCGGTGTAAAATAACAACAATAGGTATATTTCATATTATATTACGATGTCTTCGACATGATTTGGAATGGTTAGTTGGCGTTATTTTATTATAGGTTAACTCGGCCCACGGAACACATATGTCAAAATGTCGAAATATAATTGATTGAATCAGAAAGTACAAATATTTAATTTGAACAATATTATTATTACAACACGAAAACGTATGTGTATATGTATAGAAATTCACGATTAATAAATGTAGATATTTATAATATGATTGTCATATATAGTGTAAAAATTGTTTTCGAACAAATTAAAAGTAAAATATAAAATATAGGTATATAGGTAGGTTATTATATTATATTACGTTGTACAAATTGTGAAAATTACCGATTTAAAACATGAATATTAATCCTTGTGCGTGTACCAGCTATATATGATGTATATAATACCTAGGTAGTCATTATTTTCCGGTACTTCATATAGGTATCACATCCTCTGAAAAACTCTTGTACGATACAATATATTTTGTTGATTTTTAACCTTGTGCATTATAAAAAATGTATCGTGTGTGCGCGTTACCTACTACTTATATACGCAAAAAGTATTTGGCTTAAAACTGTTTACATCATTAATATTTTGTTTGCTATAGTCATTTCCTGATGAACGTTCGATGTGTACAATATTATTAAAATAATGACAAGACAAAAAAAAAAAATCGTAGATTTGTACGTAGTATTGAAGCTATAACTAGTTGATATTTATTTATTTTTCAAAAATGGATATTAGTTTATTTTTTTTATTTTAAATCGAGGATGTATTTTTATATAAGTACACCGATTGTAGTTTTCACGTCACTTTAAAAGTGATAATTTCAGGTATTTAAAGACATTCCTCCCCCCCCCAATACGTTTGGTATCGGTGCATTGGCGGAAATCAGAGGGAACTTGAGAGACTTAGTCCTACTAAAAGTTTGGCAAGCCCCCTCAAAAATGGTTTGAAAGTTATTATATTTAAATGGATACTTTTGATAAGAGACGTAAGAATACTTCGTTTAGTAAAAGGAAACTGTCTGGTTTTCATAAGCCCATGCCTATATTTGTTTTGATTTATCGATTAAACATGCGACAATTTTAATGAATCTGTTTATGAGGAAGAACACACAGACTCTGCAAATAATTCTGTATCCTTATCGATGTAACAAATTTAATTCATCATATTTCCAGTTGTTATTGTTTAAAAATTCTATCTACAAAAATGTAATATCGATATTTAAGTTTTTAGAATTAATATTTTTTGGTTCTGGGGGGGTTCAGGCCTGGAGATCCTTGGACTCACACCTATTACTTTCTCGATTTATTAAAATCGAACTTATACAAAATTGTATATTAAAAATAAAATTTATCCTAAACTCCTAAAGCAAAAATCCAAGCCAACCCAGAAACAATAAATTATATTTTTTTCAGTCGTATAATATTAATTTTTTTAATTTCAGTCTTAGTAGATATTTTTTTTTATTTGTTCAATTGGGCGAAGTACCGAAATTTGGAATTTGACTCATATTTCCTCAAAAGTTGATCGGATCAAATATCATTGTAATATATTTTTGATATATTACATATATCAAATATATTTGATATATTTTCTTCGATTATTATTAAATTAAAATTGTCAAAGTGTTAATTCAGTATTAATTATTATTATATACAGTTGGTATAGGTATTGAATTTAATCTATAATATACTAATTATTATATTGTAAATATTTGGAAAAGTATTAACATTTTAAAAAAAGAATTCTCGATAATAATTATTAGATTATAAAATATATTTTGTCAAAACATTAACTAATATAGGGTAATTTTATATCAACAAACACTATATTATTGTTTTCCCACACATATAATAAAATATTTTAAATCACATTAAACAATATCATTTTTAAGTACCTACTATTTTAATATAAATGTGATTGATTAATATATAAAGTAAATGGATGTAATTAATTGTTCAATTTATTGTGCTTAATATGTCTATGCGTTAATAATATTACTGTTTCGTAATGGTTTCGATACCCATATTAAAATCCAGCTAGGTATACATATAATATTACCTATATGTTATGATTGATTAATCGTTCTTTTATTTTGAAATATACCTATACATTAATAATATTGTTGTCATTTAATTTATTGACTTACTATATATGGAAATCCGATGTCTTTTTTTTTTGAAAAGAATGTAACCTTTACGACAAAAATTATTTGAATATTTTACACGGAATGTTTTATAAAATTTTAGGCGATTGTGCTGACTATTGAAATAAATTACTGTTGTTATTTAAACAATCAAACATAGGCATTTGTATATAGGTACATATTTCACTAAACAATAACCATAATACACTGTACAAAATTTATATTTATATATTTTTTTTTTTACACAATTTTATTTTACGTACAATAATATTTTTTATTGTAGGCATATATAAAGAAATTATTCGAAAGTAGTTTAAATATTATATATACTAGGAAATATTGTTGTTAGTTTCGACTGTTTATAAATATCTTAATATCATGTAATATTACCTATAGATAATTTTTTTGGTTTATTTATACCTTTCAGCAGTCGTCAACAAATTTATATATAAAAAAATAATGATTAAAAACATTATGTTTGACGTTTATACTGCACAATAAACATCGTTCGAAGAGTATAATGTGACTGTCAGGCGGATGATAAATGCTCAACGAATACCTATTAGTTAATATTTGAGTTTAGCAAATTGATTGTTTTCAAAAATATGAACACGGGGATAAATATGTATGTAGATATAGGTACCTATTTATTACAAAATTTAACGCCCCAAATAGATGTAGGTATATATACATATACCATATAGACAGTGCCGGGTAAGTTACTTTTAAAAAGTAACTAAGTTACGTTACTAGTTACAAAATTAAAAGGTAACTAGATTACTTTTTCGTTACCTAAATACAAAAGTAATAGCGTTACATTACTTTTTCAATTCAAAAGTAACTATAGTTACAATGACGTTACTTTCAACATTTTTAAATATGTAAAAATGAAAATAATAAAATATAATGTCAAAAAAATTCTTATTTTTTTCTCATAGTCGTCAGTCGAATATTATAAAATGCAATGTCATGTCTACTCCAACTTATTGTATGAAATCATACAATCGTTGAAATATCTACTTTTCACAGATTTATTTATAAATATGTAGTGCGTTATTTTACAAAGTTACTTACAGATAACTAACGTAATTACTCTTACGTTACTACAAAAATTAAATAACGAAGTTACTGTATAACGTTACTCGAAAAAGTAACTACGTTACAGTAACGAGTAACGTACGTTACGTTAATACCCAACACTGCATATAGACTATAGGTACAATAGGTATTGCTTATAATTTATATAAGTAGGTATATGCAGTATATTTCTTAATTTTCCATTTTAATCGGAATAAAAATCAAAATCGAGAATAATATTATTATATCAGCTGTCGTAATAAAATTAATTTTACTTCGCGGACTATGTAATATACATCATAATTATATAATATTATATATCTGCTACCTATTATTACTATTTGGCCAACCGTGAAAAACGAGTAATTGCAGATAATATTATCTATTTCTAAAATTAAAACCTATAGTATAGGTACCTTGAAAACTTTGGACACACTATATAGTGTACCTATATGTATTTCTATTAATTAGTATTTACCATCTCACATATTATTATTTAATTAAATGTATTACTACGAAAATACATATATATAATATAGAATAATATGGTGTTTATACTTATTTTATAATATATTATGTACATTGTACAATAGTTGGCTGTATAATTTATTAAAAAATTCGTCTACCTTGTCTAATTAATTAGCCATCATTCTCAAAAATACACGGACTGCTTAAGATTATGTATGTTATTTATTCTTCTTCGTCGGCTTTTTACAGGCCTTCAAGCCCATTGCCCCAACAACGTAGTAAATAAAACGTAGTTCTATAGTTGATATTTGATGTAAATTTCAAGTTTTTGGCATTTTCGTTTACCAATTTATGATTTTTAGCGTTTTTTGTTGGTTATAATATTATTATAAATCACCTATAAAATCGGTAACCATGACTAGTTTATTTGTTATTTTATAATTTAGGTATAACTTTTATAATTTCCCGTGTAATTTCCCTTATAAAAGGTAGCTTTTGGTACGCTTTTGAAAATCAAAAAATTACCAGTATAAAGTACCAGCTAGAACGAATTTCTTATCAAAAATCTCTACACTAGAAAATTCTTACTTTACTCCTTCTACCCAAAATAGTATATACGCATATATAACAAAATAAAAATGAAAAAATAAAAGCTCAGAATCGAAAAAGGAACTGAATTCTGAATTTGGAGTCTTAATTATATTATATATATATATTATAGGTAGGTTTATAACAGGGGTAAGTCTGAATAGCTCATTTATGCGGGACGAATAGGGATATTTATGGAATAAAAGGTTAATCTCCCGTCGTAAAATACATTTTATACTCATCAAATAATGATATAAAAAAAAAAAAACTCCAAGGAGATGGTGATCACTACGTTGACCCTTTTAAATCCATCCCTGCAGCCTGCAGGTATATAATACATATCATATTATTTTATTATATTCTGTTTGATGATATAATGTATTTGATTAAATTAGAAACATAATTAAGAACATTTAAATTAATGTGGGTAATACCAATATGTATTATAAATTGAATTATTTTTATTTATTAGAGGAAATGCTGATATTATTTTACCACAGTTGCTATTTTGATATGGAACAGACGAAAAATTGCATAGAAGTATACTACACCCTCAAAACGGAAACGCCAGAATTTTTTGAAAATCGCGACGTTACCAGACCGGAACTCGTCAACGCCCTGAACGTTTTGTAAGTCAAATTGATATTTTTTTTTTTCTTTCTATACACATTATACATATTATATTATGATACAATGTACGAAAAACGTTATTGCATTGTTTAGGAGAAATATTATGTTAAGGTCTAACAATTGAAGTGTTGCTTAAAATGAGTGTATTCTATATGGTTGAAGGCTAATTGCAGTATGCCGAGGCCCGAGTAGCTATACCTAATCTGCAGTTATTAACAGGACATTTAATAAAGAATTTCTTTCCGTAAAATTAGTTTTAATGACTATATAGTTTATTTTTCCGTATTCATCATAATCCGTGAGCCATGACTTATTGATATAATATTATTATTATTATTATTATTATTATTACAATAATTATTATTGTAATTTGTAAATACCTACATAGTATTAAATATATATTATAAATAATAGGTATATTATAATGTAGCCTATGGGTACCAGCTATTGTTTGTAATTTTGGATTCAACTTCCTATTAGTTACATTATGGCTTGTATTTTTAATTAGGTACTTGTTAATTATTAGTTAATAAATTATAGTTAATATTATATTATGTCGTGTTAAACTCTTTTCCCCACTAATTTAAGAACATTAGACAAAAATTTGTGTTCAGAATCGAAAAATAAAAATAAAAGTCAGTATAGGTGGTGGAAGCACTTCACTCGTTGGGTATAGGATACCAGTGGCGGATATAATATATATTGAATTTTAATAGGTACAATGATGAATAATTTCTCACGATTCTGAGCGGAGCTCGATGTGACATACCTAACATGAATATTATAGTTAAAAATTTGAAAATTTTATAATATCACCCGACACCCGATATTATATTATGATATTATTTCAGTATACACCCAATATCCGAATAAACATTTCGTTTTAGCCAGATACACATTTTGTTAAATTACAACAATTCAGAAATCGCACTCTAGTTCCATATAGTAGCCAAATAGTAATATTATAATTAATCATATAACAATATTGGGCCAATTTCTATCGTTTGAATCTAAAATATCCGTTTATATTGTATTTATGCCCGTAGTGTATATACGACATTATACCAAGTAGTTTGTAGGTATAGTTATGTATATAACATATACATAGTGTATGATAACATGCACCGTATCGAAAGAAGTTATTCTTCTTCCCTCAGGAAACTACTATATATATTAACTAATCGAAAAACGATATGTATAGGGTACCACATAGGCGGCACTTGGTAAAAATTAATGAGGGTGCAAAAATTCTCATGATTCATAAACCTACTATATACAATATACATTTCAAGGAATAATAAATAAAGTATTAACATTATAGAATTCTATGGTATTAAAGTGTTTTATCAATTATTATCGATAAAATTTGGTATTTTGCCCAATAATTCTTGTATTAAATGTTATTTTTAATAACACACTGAAAATTGGAAATGCATTTATACATTTATACATTTCGTACAGCATAGTGCACACTTGGTGCTCTAAAATACACTATTTAGGTATGAGTTCGTTATATAGCAATATATAATAGATGATTTACTTAATTATTTTTGTCTGTTGTCTATGGGTGCAAAATGATACTTCTGCCCCCACAAAATAATTCTCATGGGTGCAATTGCACCCTCATGCCCCCCCCCCAAATTCCGCCTATGGGGTACCATCTAGAGCCGATTTCCTATCGATATCATACCAATTCCAAAATTCCTATATAATCGGCTCCTTTTGGTGAAAAATTTGTTTACAGAAAAAAATAAACCATTGTACACTCAAAATCTAAAATTGTTAAAACGTAATATTTAAAGATTATACAAGTTATTCTTAAATAAAGTCAATTTTTGGCAAAATAAAAAAATTAATGGTGGGAATTATTATCTATTTAATCAGACCGGCCATAGTATACGTACGTAATATCTATGTATAGGTATAATAATCGAGTATACCGCGACAACTCAAAAAAGTACTTTATTTCTGAAAGAACGATCATACCTATATAAATTATAAAATATCGAGTGCCTATTGCCATTTATATATGTTATTGCCGCTATATAATGTGCTATTTATTGATTAATATATATATTTTAATCTATTGTGTTATTGAATGTGATTAAATTAAATAAAAACTTTAGTGCAGTTAATACTCGTTTTTCAATTTTATTATTATTATTATTTTTTAGTTGTAGTTTTAAACTACAGGATAACCGATTGGATTTTTATGTACCTAACGTATTTAGTCGAAATATGGATATTGTTTTAATGAATTTACAAGTCGTTCGAGTAAAACAAATTTACATTGGAAATATTCGTACTAAAGTTTTTATGAAATTATGAGTAAAAATTATATATAAAAGGATAAACTTAACAGGAAGTTATTTAAGCATATATATTACGTACATATAGGTACATAGGTAGGTGCGTATTTTCCAGTTCAGCCTTAAAAAATTTTTTAAATCATGTTTTTTTTTTGCTCATCGTCTATTAGTAATTTTACACCTATATGTAACATTAGAGTACCTACTACACTGTAACTCGGCTATTGTTTTAAATTATAATAAGCCAAAGAATGTACTGGTGTATATTACATTAAATTATATTTCTACATTACTACAGTTTTGATGTGGATATTTATTTAAAATTGTACATTAGTTAATTTTTATAAACGGAAATAGGTAGGACATTTTAAAACTTTAAAAAAAAAAATGTATTCCTTTATCCACAATAAAATATTTTTCTCAATTAATTATTCAACTTGAATTTTCTTTATTAAATTGTGTATTTTCTATAATAAAAAAATAAAATGTTTGTACTATATCGTTATGTAAAAACTATTGACAACATTCCTACATTATAATTTATTTATTTGATGGAATAGATAAATTTAATTAGATTTACTGATATACTTAGTTAATTAAAATAAAAAGACTATTCAGCTATTTATATTAATAAATCAATATAATTATTATTCTTTAAATTTTTTTGTACCTATATATATTCTATAATTACATGCACTAAATAACTCGATAAAGTACTAATGTGTAAATTGGCAGCATTTTTTTTTTTTTTTTTTACAAACATTTTTACTACATTATAAATAAATATAAGTTTGATGACTAATGATTGCTAATTAAGTTGTATGTGTGTTATGTGTGTTATTTTGGTTCTCGTATAACTAAATTGAATGATAGAAAAAGCAAAATTAATTACATTCAAATTATTATATAGGTGATATAATATTTTAATATCCCACAGGAAATCATCGATTGAACTGCATGTATGTATGACATGTATGTATATTATTTTTTTTCGTCATACAAATGCAAATTAAAGGTCTAATTTCATAAGAGGTCATAAATTCATTCATATTTTCATTGTCTACATAGGTACATACTAGCTGTAGTTATAGAAAAAAAATTACATTGTTTTTTCCCCCTTACATTCTATAATATTGTATTCATTCTTTACCAAAACTCAGATAAATAAAAATAAATATCGTATACCCATACTCATGTTTTTTATTTTCTGCGGATTGATTTAATTACAATATTACAATATAACATTAAATAGGTATAATGTAACTACCGACTATACCTTACTTAAAATATATTAGTATCATAACTCAGGAGATTATTACGGTATTATAGGTAACCTACTTACCTATAATTATAAGTTATAACAATAATATATATATTACCTTAAAAAAATAAATATGATTAATTGATATACTACGTTAACGTAATACATATACAAATTTTAATATATACAATAGTTATAGGTAAGTATCTGTAAATATTCAAAAAAAAAACAATAAATACACCTATACCCTTAAAAATAATATCAAACAATTAATAATGAAATAAATATAAAAAAATATATATATTTTCTTAAAATCCTTTATTCCTTATTTATATTTTTGACAGTATTTTGAATGGTTATCGTATTATAGGTATATACAGATTACTGCTAAATGTCAATAATTTGAGTTAATACATTATTAATTATCATATATTCCATAATGTCTAAAGCATCATTAAATCGCTCCTCTTATGCTAATATTCCCATCGAACTTATCGTATCTTTACCGGATCTTTCACTTTTAATTTCAATTATTATTGGATATTTGGATAGGTTTCTTCACCATCTCGTATAGGTGATATTAATGTAACTTTTGTTTGTTTGTTGTTTTCTTGACTCTATTGTGTCTTGAATATAATAAACTACCACGTTAAGTTTTTTCAATTATACTCAATAAACTTATATATAGTTAGAAAAGTGCTTCTAAATATGTTTAAAAAATTATAACCTCGCGTTTGTCATGCTCCACATTTTGTGTCGTAATAACTGTCAAAAATCAGTCTTTATTATAATCTATATATCTACCTACCTACATCATTCAGAAAATACTGATTATTTCACTCTTTATACGGTTTAATGACTGATTTCATGATCTGGAGACTGCAAGTGGAGGAATCGAGGACTACTCGAGTTTCAATGTATGGTTACCAATATACTCGTTTTTATGGAAAACGAAACCACGTCTCAACAACCATGTTCGATTTCTGGTTTATCATTGAAACGATTTATATAATATATAATATTTTCTCTCTCATCCTCGTTTCCAACCCATATAGTGATTTTATCATTATTACTAAAGTAATAATTAGAAAGAAAAATTATTCAAATATTTAAAACAAACTATCCACGAAATGTGTAGTCCAACTGAAATATTGTTACTGCAGAAAACAACTTTTGGGTAGTAATATTCATTTCTAAAGTAAATAGTACCTACCTAACCAAAGCTTGTCAGTAACAAGTTTAAAAGTTAAGTTCCTAGTTATTTTTTTTAATTTCAACTTTCAATTTAACAGTAAGAGTTAATTTTTACAACAACAATGTGGATTGACTCAGCGAGTTATTTTTTATATGTAAATATTATTTAAATTTCGTTTTGTTTCTTTTATCTTTTGTTTGTAATAATAATACTCTTTAATGGGTTACCATATGGCATATACATACACTGGTCTTCTATTTGTGTATATTATTATCCTTAAAATCTTTTAATCAAAATTTAATAAATAATTTCTTTATTAAAATAAATAATAAAAACAATTAATAATTAAATAATGAAAAATAGATATAAACTACTAATTAATTAAATTTAAATTAACTTAATATACTTAATATATGTTCAACAAACTTTGAACTTAACTTGGTTATTATTTATTTTTAATCAACTTAATTTA
This sequence comes from Pemphigus obesinymphae, assembly GCA_025469235.1. Classification (NCBI taxonomy): domain Eukaryota; kingdom Metazoa; phylum Arthropoda; class Insecta; order Hemiptera; family Aphididae; genus Pemphigus; species Pemphigus obesinymphae. Next base: position 23,460 of record JAIPRL010004104.1, on the reverse strand, counting down.
TAGTTTACACTAGTTACTTTATTTGTCCAGCCTTGATGCTAACACACTCTCGTACGATTCTATTGTAGCTTTTCCTCTCTTTTTTGTTAAATGCTCGAACATAAATAATATAAATCGGATTATACTGATATTCAAAAAATAACTATCTATTTACTGAAGATAATTTTGACAATCGACTAAACGTATTCGTTTCAAGCATGCAAAATGCATTCAAGTTAAAAAGTCGCTAGTTTTTATCTAGCTTAGGTACCTATCTATATTTATAATAGTTGTATAAATGACCAGGTATACCATAAATAGTAATTTATATATATATATATATATCCAATAAATAATAATAATTATTATAATTATAATGAAGGTCAGGTTAATTTTTGTTATTGGTGAAATTGAATATATAGATAACTACTTTTTATTGTGAGTAAAATTAAAAACAGATATCCGCCTCAAGCAGTATTAATAATATGTAATCGCATACCTACACATACTACTCGTATATAATAACGTTAATATTAAAACATAAATACTGGATTAATAATATAGAAATGTTAAATTGTATATAGGTACATTGTAAAAGTTTTACTTATGTTATCAAATAATTTAGTTCTCAATATTAGGTAGGTACCTAAAATTTATTTTTTTAAATACCTATAGTTTATTATTCAAAATAACATTAAAGATTTTATGTATAACCTTAATTATACGCAGTATTTTACCTATTTTCAAAATTAAAACCGTATAATAATATATAATATGTAGACTGTAGATACTCTGGTATATATTATATATTAATATATATTATATATAAAAGTATTATCGACATCTTAATAAACCATTAAAGTATACAGTGGCGTATTTTCGGGGGGGGGGGGGCAGAAGTACTGGACCCCTCCCCCCACAGAACCAAAAAATATTGATTTAAAATACTTAAATAATACCTATAACTAATGGTTGTAGATAGAAGTTTTTTTTAAATATGACAACTGAAAATAGAGTTTGTATGACTTAAAAAACTAATAAGAATGCCCTAAAATTTAATATAATGACTACATTTTAGATTTCGAGCAGTGCAAAATACTTTTTCGTTTTACAATGATGTTTATGGTTTATTTGTTTTATATTTTTCTGCGAGTAATTTATTGACCAAAAGATTGAGTCAAAAGAATGTCATGATTTAATTTTCTCATGCATACCAATTTTTAGGCACGAAATTTTAGGTACTTTCAAGAGGTAACTTGTTGATTTTTAAAAAACCAGAAAAAAGCTATCGAAAAATGACAAAAAATACGGGTTAAAATAATGATTATTTCGTCATAAATCCGAAAATATTGATTCTAAATACTTTAAAAAATCACAGAGTATGTATTTTTTTTAAGGTTAAAAATAAATTCAAAAAGGATTTTAATAACGATTAAAATATATATGTATATATTATATATATTGAATTAAAAATGTTTCAAATAAACATTTGAATCTCCAATTAATGTATTTACCATCTAAAATGATTTTACAAATGTGGTTGGAGATTTTTGGTAATCAAGATTCGATTAACTATATTATTATTACTATAGGCTTTGGTTTTTAGGTACTTCTATCATTTATTATCAAACTAAGGAATAATCAGATAATTAGTTTTAAGATTTAATGAAAATTTATCAACTAAAATTTAAAAATATACAAAATTAATGGTTTAATATCATTACCCATCCGGTAGTATTTCTGTCAAAGAATGTTAACCGTTTCGCCGGGTTTATTTATTCTTAAATATTAAACTTAAAATATTTTTGAAATAATCCAAAAATAAAAACCACCATTTACTATGTACAGTTTTTTTTTTATTGCTGATAGAAAATTAGGAAAATGTATGAATATAAAAATATATAATGTTGAAAAAATTAGTTTGTCACTCGTTTTTATTCATGCTTTATAATAACATTTTTTCCATGTGATGCAAAATACTTTAAAAATATCAAAATTAAATGTATTTAAAGCTGAAAATTTCGAAATTTTAAAATTAAAATTAAAACATTTTGAAATATTATTTACCAAAATAGTGCACGGACCCCGAAACTTCCCCCCCCCCTTTACCAACAGTTTTTTTATCTGTTCACTAAACGATTTTGCCCATAAAGATAATAAAATGTATAAAAGTTATATAAATGATTGGTTTTTAATATATTTGGACCCCACCCCCAGAAAAAAGTTGAAAATACGCCACTAAAACTATGAGGGAATTGGTACATTTTTATAATACCTTACAAATATGCGTACCTATTACTAATATTTCTTGCATAAATTGTACTTGAGAAATATTATTGTTTTGGGTCTCATAATATGATTCCTCGCATTTTTGAGTTTTGACATTATATTATCATTATAAAAATTAATCATAATGTATAGGTATTTGATATAGGTACATTATTATATGATTAATTTCACATACGGAGTATATTATGTTGTTTTTATAAATAAATTGTTTGATATATATTATAACAGTGTAATTCATGATACATATTCTTATTATACATATATATATATATATAGACTTAAAAACACATGTTGTAATACTGTTCAAATTTTTCATTTTTATGATGACCTTATAAAAAAAAACAACATTCATAATTGATTTAAATTAGTTTCATTTCATGGTCATCATTAGAATATTTATAAAGCGGTGATATACGTAAATGTAAAAAGTAATATTTAAAATAAAAAGTGGACACCCTTCACAAATTGTGTAAGTTATAACTATATACCTAGTTATAAATACACCTATACAGTTTTGAATTTCTTATGTTTTTAATATTATAAAAAATCTCTGAAAAAAAATTCAAAACTTAATCAAATTAGATAAATAGGTATATACTATGTAAGTTGGTATATAAATAGTACTGTTCAAAATTAATAATACATACGTGTATTCTATCGTAAATTAAAATATAATATAAAATATTATATGTTTGATAAAAATAAAATAATTTACAATTTGTCAGTATATATTATATTATAAATTCTATATTTTCAATTTCAAATTAAATGCTATTTTAAATGTATTTACTAGTAGTCGACTACATGCATAACAAATTCATTAAATTCAAGCGTTTTTGGCGAAATTTCTCTTAAAACTATATAGGTATAGTGTGTGTAGTCGGTAAAAAAATATTTCATGTAGGTATTATATAATAAATAAGAGACCTCGTTATGATTTCCTAAGATACAGCAAAAACAACGTTATCATTGTCAAACCAATATATAATTTAAGTTATAAGTTATAAGTTATATATATATATATATATAAGTTTATAATTTATATCATCTGCAGTATCCGCGCATGAAAAAAATTTAAAATATGACGAAAAATTTTCAAAAAAATCTCTATAACAATATTATTGGGATCGCATTTTGTATTATTTGTATATACAAATAAGATGCAAATAATGAGTTTTTAAAAACTTGTAAATTGAATTAAAATGTATTCGTTTTCAGAGATTACGGGTGCTTACAGACTCGCAACCCAAACGATTACCAAATCATCTACCACAAATTACGAATCTTCGAGGCCAACAAATATGTGTTTAACGACGGAGTAAAGTTGTTAGTTATGGCAATGGACGCTTGTTTCAAGGTGGATGGTACTTGTCCCGGGTTTATATTTTTATTTGATATGCGCGGTGTCCGTCTGGGCCATCTCACCAGACTTAGCATATCGTCACTCCGGAAATTCTTCACGTTTATACAAGTAAGCGGTATTATTCTGTTTTTTTTTTTTTTTTTTAATAAATAACATATTACAAACAGCACCGGATAAAAAAGCTACCGGCCCACCGAGTTTTAGGATTTCTATCGACCCAAAAAAAATTTTCGACCCTTTAAAAGAAAAAAAAATTCTAATTTACTATAGAGTATCGACTAATAAGAACTTTCCAAATTTCACTTTGTGCTCTCACAATTTTGGCCACACATTACTTAATTGGCCTAAATATTGTGCGGCTCACGGAGTCTATTCGGGCCTGATTACAAAACCGCTAGGAACGCGTATATAATATATATATCTATTCAAAATTGACTATTTTTTTTATATATATGTAGGTATTATAGGTATACTTACCTAATTATATTAATATTATCTTCACATAAATTTATAATTTATCTTCAAGCTAAATCGAGATTTTTAGGATTTTTAGATTTGCATTCATATATAATATTATATAGGTAACAGCGGTAAGGTGACATTTTGATCCACTGGGGACTTTTTGACTTGCAGATCAAAATGTCCCCGGATAAAAATGTTCATTTACCGATATCAGCTATCTATTAATGAATAAGCGATAAAATACAGAAAATTAAAAAACATCGTTAATGTTAATAATCAAAATATAACCCACAATGAAACTATTATTCATTCAACGCATAAATACTGCACAGGACGAAATAACATCAGTTAAATTAATAAATTAATATTTGATTAATTTTTAGTACAATTAATGTATAACTCAATTATATTAATTTTGATAGTGGATGTGTTTGTCTATTGTATTTTTGGTATTCGGACAGAATAATGTATAACTATTATTTTAAACTTCAAACAAATATAATCCATTGCTTTCAAAAAACGATTTTGAACGAATTTTTATAAAATATTATTAAAAATAAAATAAAATCGGTGACTATTATGACAACTTAATTTGTTATTTTTCCATTTACAAAAATGGTTCATTATACTCTTAAAAAGATAAAAGGAAAATTAAAAACTTTGCTATCAAAATAACTCTTTACTCCAAAACTATTGCTCAACTCCTGATATCTAAAAAAGCGTATGTATATATATAGACATGAACATATCACCATTATAAAATCAATAAAATGGTAAAATTAGGATTTTTTCTTATAAAAATGTAATATTTAAATGATTTCAAATTATATTTTTAAAAAATCAGATCAGTAAAGGATGTAAACTCTTTGTTCGTCGGATAGGATACTAGCTAGCAGGTGCTTGATGCATTGCATTTTAAAGCAATAATAAACCAGTTTTTTTCGATAAAACAATTCTAAGCTAAGCATAGTGTAGTATTGTTTTCCGAATTATTCAAATTTTCGGTAGTTTTCATTTATGCTTAAAAAACTACTGAGAAAATCGAAAATTTACCTTTTTAAAATACTAACTTTATAATATATTTTTTATTAGAAAGATTTTTAACGGAAAAATTATATTCTACTCCTATCTACAAAGTGTATGTAAGTTTATGTATAATATACATATGCATAAAAAAAAACCAATCAAATAAAACAATTTTATTAAAAATTACTGAAAAGTGGTCACAAAGTTTTGATATTTTAACCACGTCAATATAATGCTATAGTAAATAATTTATGTAAATTTCAAGCTTTCGACATTATAATTTTCCAAATTATAACAATTTTCTGACGTTTTAGGCAGTTTTCCTTTTCGTATAAAAAAATCTACAGGGAAAATCGAAATAATAACCCGTTTAAAGTATCAACTAGAACGAATTTGCCATCCGAAAGCTCTTTATTGAAAAATTCCTACTCAACTCGTTCTAGCTATACATATTAATACGTGTATTATTATGAAAAAATAATAATATATAAAAAAACACATTGTGACACCAATACATTTCTCGCTATATATACGCTCGGAATCCAAAATATATATTCATAAACACAGAAGTTGACCGAATGAGCGTTTTTGGAAAATATTTTTGAAGTTTTTATTTTCAAAGTTATTTTAAACAAAACAATGATTTCAAAGGAATAGCCGTCACATAATATGGACATAGGTATAATATTATATATTTGCCGAGTTTTTATACACATAGGTATACATTATTAGTATACTGTATACAGGTAGGTATATTATATTACATATGGTTATTTTTGTATACACTGTGATTTTCTTCAATCCGGTTTTGTCGTGATGAATTTGACGAGTTGTGAAATGGCATATCTGTTGATAATATTTTTCATACATGTCGGAAAGACGTATATATATAATAAATTGTTGATCCGAGTAGGAGTATTTGTTTGCATTCTAGAAGGATTGCGATCATAATATTCTACAATACCTATATACAGCTATAGTATTCTATATGTCAATATCAAATAGATGTTATTATGTTTTTCTGGTTTTGCGATCGGGTCAAAGAATCGGACCAAGGTCGACGAGAATCACTAGAACGAAAGACTCATATAGGCGGTGTATTAAGTGACATTTTTTTTTTTAGAAAAAATCGATTAAAATCAATAAAAAAATTATATATATATAGATCACATTATTACCCAACTATAAATTACCGTATAAATATAATATAATAAATTTATAAATAATCGTGTTCACGGTTTTTTTTCTAAACGCCTCGCAGTTAAGCAACAATAAAATAATAAAATTGTACATCGAACTTATACATGCGCAGTGCAAAGAACTGAGCATATTGTTTATTCGGTCAATCTATATTATTATACATTGTGAAAATAAATAAATGTTAAAACAGTTTGCTTCCAGAGATAGTAGCAGACTATATCTACATAGTTATCATATTAAGTTTTTGTGAAGAATCTTACCATTATCCGTATTACTATTTGTAAGAACAATTCACTTTATTTATTTAAGGCCTATAGGTAGGCATAAATGATTATCACCTATATACTATACTGATAATAATGGCATATCTTAAATCTTAACGTACGGCTATTATTTGGTAGGTACGTATAGGTACCTACTACCTACAATATTAAACCCGATTCCACGGGCTATAATAAATAATAATTGCAATTTTATATTGGGAATAATCAAAATTTTGCAACATAATTTATGCTATTACCGACTTACTAATCACTTGTCATTTTTTAATCACTGTATTTGAATGGTATTCGTTTCATAACGTTATTACGACGTGCATACAAAAATAAATACGAAAAAGTATATATAATAACATAAAAAAAAAGTTAACCATTGAAGAAAAAATGTCATTTGTAACATTCTATATATGTATTAGATATAGGTATATGGTAAACATTGTTGCGTGGCCTTGGCCCATAGGCATTAGTAATTTTGTTGAACGTCGTGATTTTATGAACGGTATAATGTGTATATATATACCTGCTATATAGAGGTACTCGTTATATAATACCATAAAATATTTGGCAATAACACGTTTCCACTGATGAACATTATACCTGTAGACTTCCATTTTTATGAAATACCGACAATTCTTCATTATTTATCATATATATATATATATATATATATTATTACACGATAAATGGTAAAAATGTATTTACTATTTAATCCTATAGAAAACATTCATTGGCATCTGAACCGTTGGAATGTCCAGTGTATATAAGCTGCAGTGCAAGTGGCATTGAGGAAAATGATTTTTTTTTTTTTTTTTTTTTTTTGAGGGGAGGCGAACAATAAATACAAATCGCGTTCATTACCTTCCATTCAATAATATTTAATAGACTAGAGAATAAAAAGAAAATCAGTTTAGAAATAAGTTCTTCTTTCTCTCTTGTATTATCACACACGCAATATTCCTGACAAAAATAAATAAGAATGACCATCATTCACCAAATCACTATTTCCACACTTTTCGACATAAAACAAAATAAAACCTATATTATGTTTTAACCGAAAAATATATATATATATATATACATATAAATAAACGGTATACCTACCGTAAATACAAATATTATTATTATCTTATATGTATGTAGTTTGTACCAATAAAACCTATCTATGTAAAGGGAGAGAGGACAAAGTGTGTTTGTATATTATATTTTGTTATATATTATATTTTTAGTTAGGTACTTACTTTATTTTAATGCAAATATCGTCATTGCAGGAAGGTTTACCGGTTCGTCTGAAGGGTATACATGTCCTGAACACGCAGTCAATCATTGACAAAATTATGATGCTGTTGAAACCATTCATGAAAAAAGAGCTGCTGAGCATGGTAAATATATTGGTTTTGTAGAATTTATCAATTAGTCAATTAATTTATTTTACATAGACACTTTTTTTTTTTTTATACTATAGCTTACCTAGCTGTATTGATATAGTGTATATATATTTTTTTAACACGATTTAGTAAATCATTAAAACACATGTTTACTATATTAAAAAAAATAATAACTATATTATTGGGTATAGGTACTCAACATCATACTATTATATTAATTGAAACAAGTTCGGAAAGCGTTCTAAACGTATTTTAAACAATAAACTATAATTGCATAAACAATTTATTTAATCTACTATATGCATATAGTATATATTCTATGAATACTTAGAAACAGAAAACAGATTTCTCGTTTTCTACCTATTTTGGATCTCTCTAGTAACGGAATAACAAAATCTACAGACAATCGATTGTCAAATCAACAATTTCTCTCGTAACTATGTACTAGCATTGATTTTATAATGAACTATTATTGGGTATTATAAAATCAATGTTATATTAGTATATAGGTAACTACGGACTGACAGACACAACGGGATTATACTTATGTTTTGACACCTAAAACTACAAAAATAATCAATAATAAATAAATACTTGATGTATATTACAATTTCATATACAACAAAAAGTTTTAAATGATTATATTACAATCGTGCGAATAGTATTATATGGTTAAAAATAATTGAACTCGGTACATTCTATTGTTTTTAGTAGGTATCTCAAAAAAAAAAAAATAACGAATTACGACTTAGGAGATTTTTCGGCATAATATTAGAATATGTATCTATAGATAAGTATACTTATGCAATTATGAACGGGGGAACTTATAGAAAACTATTAAATCTACCTCTAAACGTTTTCACTGCATCATATTAAAAATGACAGACGCAATTGTTCAAATCAAATGCACCTATATTTAATGTAATAAATTTCGGTGTTAAAAATAAAAACAATTTTATTAATAAAGTAACCTATAGAGTCCTATTAATAATAATAAATAATATTATTAATTCGCGTGTTTCTCAACACACTAGACGATCAATTATAGATGAGCAATCCGATGAATTTTGAAATTCCTCATCAAATCTTATTAGTAAAATTAATAATCAAATTGCTTCTCGATGAATCGAATTGATACCTAATCAATTATATGGTGCGCTAATTGATGGAAATGTTATCACATACCTGTAATTATGTGGTGTTATTACCACTAAGCCGTAAATTAATTATAGTTTTAAGTTTTAATCGTGTGTACCTACTATACTACCCACTATGTTTTGTCATGAAATCGATAAAGTAGTCCGTGTTTTGTATAATCAAGCGGTTATTCCTCCGTTTTAAAACTAAATGAATCAGTATGTGTATCGAGGATCAAGCGGATTGTTGGTTATATCATTTGCAGGCTCTAAAAATTAAATTCTTTCTCCCCCTTTGGTATGACTAATTATTTTTATACGAATACAGGACTTTGATTATTATTTATACATAGGTAGTACAAATTGATAGTCTTGTGTATTCAGAAACGATGACATACATAATATAATGACTCATTATTTAAACCTACACAATATATAGCTAATCGTTCTTCTACTCTCTATATACACTGTCTATAAACTATAAACCATAAACATTCAAATATATAGATATGTAAATTAGGTATAGAATAAAATTAGTTTTAAAATCATAAACATTTCGCCTCGGATAATTCGCCCTCAAATTGTATATAATAGTATCTGAAATACTGCACGTAATAATTGCAGTCCACCCATATATATTGTGTCGTTGGGGTATAAAACAAATCAGAAAAAAAGCAGCCAATACTATACTATTACTCAGTAAGGAGCGGAAGCACATCGCTCGTCGGATAGAAAACATTTGGTAGTAGTGTTGAGCTTGAAAGTAATGTTGAATTTACATATTTAGATAAAAAAAAAAAAAAAAAAACTATTCTCGGTGGAGGTCAGTGTAATAATCAAATAATAAATGGTAAAATAGGTAATCACGATTATTTTATTTGTTATTTTTCGATTTATTACAATTTATAACGATTTTAGATAAAAATCGGTCGTTTTTCTTTACTGCGAAACTACTGCGGAAATAAAATAACGACCATTGGAAAGTTTCGCCTATAGAACGAATTTTCTATATCGAAAAAGCTCTTTACCTCAAAACTTCTACATCACTCCTACCCAAAAAGCTGATTCCTTATTACACTCGGAGTCTAAAAATTTGCATGAAAACTACAGGAAAAACTCATATTTTGTAATATTTTCAATTATACAATGTAAATAATAAATGTACCTATTTTGAAAATCATTCGACTCGGGGTGCAAGTTTCATAAAGACATTATTTTGTTTTTTAACACTATCTTGGGAGCCTCTCAAATCTCTATATTTAATCGACATTTTTGAGGATCTTTCTCCGATACTAAATATATAGCCATTACTCATATTATAGGTATTCCTGCGGTCATTGCGCCACCGCCGCGGTCGTAGCCTGGGGGATATTATTTTTATTTTTTTAACACAAGGTTTATTGTTTCAATAAATTATAAAAAACAGAAATTGTGTCGAATGCTATACAGACATATTATGGTAATTAAAAAGAAACGATGATTGTGCTGAACCTGTTGAACTTTATATGCATACCTCTATAGCTCTAGGTACCTATATTACATATATATATATATATATATATTGTGTAGGAAGATAAGTGTACGATATAAGTACTGACTACCACGGTATAATATAAAAGGTAATAATAATAACCCTCCTAAACGATTTGACGACCTATAATTATCAATTGACGGTTGTTAAAAAATAAAACTATAAATGCCTATACAAAAATCGTAATATTTATATCAGTGTGTCATATTCAAAATGTATAATATATCTATGTTTATAAATGTATATATTTATATTTCATTGAATACATATTTTTAATTTTACATATTTGTAGTGTAAGTACCTATTTAAATTTTTAAGATTTAGTCATTCACCTACACTTGAATAATGTTTTTCCTCGAATATATATCCAACGGTTCTAAATTTGATACCTATATAATATATACCTACTATATATAAGGAACAGAAACATACCTAGGTACGTTTATAGTTCGTTATATAATAATTTATAATGTTTTAACTCGGTGAAGTTTGCGCATAAAAATAGTGACATTAAAACGTCTGATATACCTACTGTAAATTATTAATTACATTAATTAAATATCAAATTATCGATCTGATACGATAAAATTTCCTCAAATTTCATTCGTATAAAATAATATAATGTTAACTATAGGTAAAAATTGTCACTTATTCCCAACGAAAACAAAAATTTAACAAGAAAAGTTCTTGAAGGTCCATTCTAAATATATCATTGACTCCATTACACTGCTCTTATCTCTTAACATATTTGTTTGCAAAAATATTAGTTGGTTTTTTTTACTATTTGATTTCATATGTACATGATACATAACAATATTATAGTAATGTACATTTCATCAAGTTCGACTTTTCCACCTAATTTGCGAGCTATAAATTCATTTCGATCAGAAAGGCTACCAAAAATACTAATATTGTAGGTACGTAGATCATTTCGTTGATCATTTTTAATAGGAACATATTATTTAATAGCACTCATCTAGAAATTTTTGTTGAGGCTAATTAGTGCAGTTGCCAATTTATAGTTTTAAGTAAGTACACTCGATTAGGTGTTTTGTATAGACAATTTCTGTGATATTTTAAGAAAAATTAAAATAAAACAAATTAAAAGTATTTAAATATATTTTAAAAATACACCTGTGTCAGTACCATTTTTTATTGAGTAATTACGATATTTATTTATGTTAAAAAAACGTGTTTTCGCATTTCCTGCAGCACCTAGTACATATTGTATAATAATTATCGTAGGTCAACGATTTTGGTAAGTACCAATAGAAAGATGAGAACGTAAACTATAGGTAATCGTACGCCAGCGTTTTACTGTAATTACAAAAATCATATTTTCAAATTTGTATATAATCTAAATTTAAAAAGCTGGCGTATGCTTATATGCTTATACTTATATATAAGTTTTCGCCTTTTTTTTTGTATCAAAATAATTATTCTAGAATTCATAACATTGAAAATGCTTAAAGATGTTTTCCGCTGTGTTTTGAATGGCGTCTAGGGTGTTAAAAAAAAGTCAATTTTGAGAGCAACTATCGATACACGCCACTATTTTTCCTTAATTAATTACTATAATTGTATTTCATTTATATGTATGTATGTATATATATATATTAATATACGAATCTGGATTTAAATTTAAAAAAAAATATTATTATAAAGTAATAATAATAATAATAATAATAGTAATATAGTAATATCGTTTTCAGGTGCATTTTTACACGGAAAGAGACCTGGAGAACATTTACGAATATGTGCCGAAGCAGTGCCTGCCCGAAGACTACGGTGGCCAGTCACATTCGAGTGAGAAAATGCACGGTACGTAAGCGCTCTTTTGTAAAAAAAAAAAAAATACTTTTCAAAACATATTTTAAATACTAATGCTCGTATTTTCATAGAAAAAAAAAAATATATATATATATATATATATATATTCAAAACAATTATTGCTAAGTACCTACTCGAGAAAAAGGATTTAAATACCTACTATAAAGACAAAAAATTTATTTTCGAGATTTAAAATATTTAAATTCAAATAACAAATCCGCACATATTATTATTATTTTTATGTTATATTTATACGTAATAATTAACCTATACACTTAAATATTGGAGACCGTGATATTATTAATGACATCAAGCTTAATTCGTGTTTTACATATATGTATATATATATATATATATATATATATAGGTGCATATATTATATGCTGCATACTATATAGTTACCTATATACGGTTAATATTTTTTTGAATTTATGAACATTCTCTAAATTAAAAATATTAAAAATATTTAAAAAAAAAATATAATTGTAATGTAATGTACCCATTCATACCTATCAAAAGTATTTATAAATTCTATATACCTATATAGGTACCTAATATATTATCGATATAATCGAATACTTTGCAAATCTATCCCCCTTATATTATTATTGTATATTACCGTATATACATATCAATTGCACATATTACTGGTAACTATATATATATATTTTATACATCGTGCACAATATATATATATACAGACGCGATGATTGCTTCGAGCGCACGTCTATCGTTGCGCCACGCTGCATTATTATTATATACGTTCCCATGATAATATGCAGTGTCCTGCACGCGTATGTTTATATACGTACTTATTTTTTACACATATATATATTATATATATTTTTTTTTTAATATAATACGTACTTAGACTACACCGCGATGTCTTCCCAAGACGGTCTTATCGCGATGATGATTAAATTATGTATACGCGCGCACGATGCGAGTTAAATCGCACTTTTGACCTCAAAAAAAAAAAAAAAAAAAAAAGGAACAGGACGAAATTCGTGAGCAATAAGCATATAATATATATAATACATATAGGTACAATGCTAACATACAATATACTAAACAATATGTACGTTTATCATAGTACCTATATACAGTGCGCGTTCAACTTTAATGGTAACGCGAAATGTCTTAGACGGCCGATGACCTTGAATCTGTTTCGTGGTTTTTTCCCATCGGATATAAACGACATTAAAATAATACATGTATAATTTTTAAAAAAATAAAAATCTAATTTTTTACCATTATTCCCGGTTTACGAGCGGTAAAACACGAAAAAATGTTAATTGGCCACCCTATATATTATCAATTCTGATACTGTATGATACATTCGAGTGAATCGATTTTAATCGCACCGATACTATAAATTCGTTCAAATAGTTTATATGTTTGGCGTATGCCAATATTTTAGATACTGGGATTCGTTATTGGCTTAAAATATTTTTATAAGATTTACCTTTAAAAATATGTAAGATAAAAATTGATATTTTTTTAACACCCAGAAACGTATACGACCCCATAATTTTGTGTTCGGAAACCATGGTTTCACATATTAAAATGACTTTCCATCCAAATATGCGTGGTATCAAAATTGATCGAGTTAGACACTACAAACATTTTAGGTATATATTTTCCATTTAACTGAAACGGTATTGTAACTCTATCGATGTTTGGACAAAGGATTGGGATAGGTAAAACTTTTTAAAGTCATGTTCACCTTCAAACACACTTGAGCACGCTTATGACTGTTATAAGTACATATTCTATTTAGTATACACTATATATACAGTATACACGTCGTATACTATTACAAACCCAACTCATAAAAATATTACACTTATAAAATCGCATAAGTGTATACTTATGCGTATTTCAATAACATAAATGTTGTCATCTTCAGCGCTAACCAAATACTTCCAAAGACCAAGTCAAAGTCTTTTGTTAGCGCTGAAAATAGCAACACAGATGCATATATATACCTATATTTGTTAAATTACGACGGTATACGAAGTTAAAAATATATTATTTTCGTGGTTTGATTTTATACTAACTCATTTTGACCTTGGTCTTAAATCTTAAATCCTGTATCATAAATAAGGATTGCCAATTAAATAAATGCGTTTTATTGTGCATACTCATGAAAAAAATGATAAAATTTGTTTTTGTGGCATTGTTACTATAATGCAATTATTCAATAACAAATAAAATTTGAGTTTTAAAAAACATAATACACGATAGAAGGTATATGGGTATCCAAAGTAGTTACCTAGGTACATATTATAGGTACATGGTAATGCCATTTCACTATCGAAATCTCGATTATGGTACTATCAAAATAAAATGGCGGCCCGAGGTGGATCCAATCGGGTGTAACCCACGTGCACCCCAAACACCTTTTTATAACTCATATGAACCCAAAATATTTTGAATAAAGACGCGCGTTAAAAACGTGCAATGTTGCCAATCTGTGTTTTGGAACATAGTACAATGCGATTGCGGACTTTATCTTTTGACATGATTACGCTGCACAAATACTTTACTTAATACAATAATACCACTATATAGTCAGGAGAATGAAAAGTGGCCGCTGCGATGCGAACGCTCCTGGGCGGTATATTTTCATCGGGACAGCGTAAAATAGTTTTTAGTGATACATGCCAAAATCGTGATAACGTTTCACAACCGCCCTAAAATAAAACTACAGTAGCCAAAAGTACCGAGAACGAACATGAAAAGGAAATAATAAAGACGTATTCAAAAGCGTAGCCGACCAGACGTTATGTACACAGACCGTGAAACTCGCGTCTTAAGCGTATCTGAGTTTGAGAACACTTCCTTATCAGGAAAAAAAATAAATAGTTTCTAACACATTTACCAGCGGCCGATTTTCGTTCTCCCGACTATCATCTACAACTATACTACAAATGAAATAAATGTATATACGTGTTTGAAAATACGTCTCAGTTTCTATGATATATAGGCAAATTTTGAGAAAAACGTATCGATTATTATCGATGCTATGGAATCACAACTATTCGACATTATTTGTACGAATAATTTCCATCGAAATGGTTTAGTATTTATTTATGGTTCACACTTAAATGACCGCCGCCAAGTTCTCACAATTTGACTGTTATTATAGGCATTTGGGAATCAATTAATATATGGTTTACTTAAGGCCGAAGCAACCCATATTTGTTTGTGTTTTTGGACCGACAAGCGAAAGTTTAGTTTATGCGCCGATACCGGCGGCGTTTCCTGACTTGGTACGTCGGGCGCTAACGTACCTATAATAGAAATTCAATCCCCCCCCCTCCACTTACATAAGAAAAAATATGCGTGCACATTGCGCAAAATATAATATCATAATTTGCAACGTTTTTGTATGTTCTGAACCCAATAATAGGTATATAGCAGGTAAATTCAATAAAATATAATACATATACAGTATAATATATACTTCCGAGTTCTGTGATAAACTATAGTTTGCCACAGAAGTGAACATTGTGCTCAGTGGCGTAGCCAGGATTTAAGCAAGGGGGGGGCCAATAAATACCCTAATTAAAATAACATTTTTGTTTTTTATTATATTTAAAAGAGTAATATTAACATTAATAAAATATTTACTAATTACTAGAATACTTAATGCTTATAGGTAATATAATAATTAATAACTAATAAATTATAGTGAATAAATAATATGTAATAAATATGATGTTAATATTTAAATAAAAATCTGAAAAATAAACTTATTAACTAGGCAAAATATATTTTATTTATTGTGTCCAATCTAACATTTGCATCCTTCTGGGAGATTTTTTAGAAAATTCCAACAAAATATCTTTCTCTATATTGTTATATAGTTTAACTCATCTTTATTTACGTTGGCTAACGCCAAGCTTAACTCTTATGCTACTTTAGATTTATACTTATATAGATATTAATTTGATAATTTATACACATTTAATAGTTCAATAAATTAGAACTTGAATATTAGAATTTGATTTAAATATT
>JAIPRL010004103.1:0-40960 GCA_025469235.1 Pemphigus obesinymphae | reverse complement strand
GTAAACTTATATTTGTATACCTATATTTTCATAAAATTAAAAATTATATGTGTTAATAAACTTTTGGCCCGCTAAGAGCATTTGATATTTTTTGTGGCCCTTAAATAAAAAAGTTTGGAGACCCCTGTTATAATAGATTGATTATAGGTATTTTAATTCTAAATTTAACCAGTGCTGAATTAACATTTTTCCTACCGTAATTTTATTATATTTCAAAATAACCCATAACAATAACATAACATATTATGTTATATCATAACATAATAATATTGAAAATTAACTTTAGATTTTCGGTGTATTTAATGGTTTTTATATAGTAAATTAACATCTGAAAAATACGTTGTAGTGTAATAAAAAAAAATTAAAATTAAATCAGTATAATTATAAAAAGTCTTTGTCACTACTACTTATTTTAAGATCTAAAAAAGTATTTTTCATGTGTTATTTTTGCTGTGTTAATAATTAATAAGCACTATAAGTAGGTATAGATAAATCTAATGCATATTAGTATGTTACAATCCATTGTTTAGTTTTGAATGTCCTGCAATGTCAAAAAATAACATAGAGGAGTTCACAATACCTCTTTAATTATACGTCTAATGTATGTTATTTGATAAATCCTTCTATAAAATATATTATTTTCTTTATCTGTACTCTATTAAGGTTAAGACCGTCTACTTCCGCGCATACATACTGAGCCACTGGAACGATCCGACCACTCACCCGATATCCGGGTGCTCTATAATTGGTCGCTAAATAAAAATTGGTAATTAAACATTTTTTATTTACAGAAATAACTATTAAAAAATTATTCAGGTCACTATATGTATACACTTTGTTATGTCGCCATGGTCGACAATAGCGCTCACCGTCGGTAACATAAATGTGCGAACGCGATCGGGTTTTTTCCGATCAAATGGAAAGTCTTAATCTGAACAGAGTGTAGATGGAAGTAGTAACTATCTACCATTTATGAAAAAATTGACGTTTTCGTAAGCTTTGAAAAAAAATTAATTTTTAGCTATAAAAATAAAATACAATATATTTATAACACAGGGTTTTAGTATTTATTAGAAAAAAAAAAAACTATACAATATTGAAAAGAATAAAAGTTGTAATTGCATTTGTCAGATATCAGATATCCATAGGACACTAAATATATATATATTATATTGTATGTATTTTAATATCGAGACTTTGACGATATATTATAATAATAATATTATACATTTTTACTAAGGAAATCGATATTTTTTACATTTAATATTATAAAGTTAAACTCGATTTGGTGAATATATGTTTTTGCATGAACAAAAAGAAAATATTTCCAATAAACTAAACGTTCATTTTTTATAAATGATAATGCGTCTTGCTCGTGGCGTGTATTTTTTATTGTACATTTTACCAAATGTTTGTATGTATTTTATATACAATTTTATACATTAATACAAAATACAAAATGTTTAACGTTTTCTATATTATTTTGATATATAGAAGTGTTTCAGTTTTGTCCTGCTGTTAATGTCTTCATATTATTATTTTGATCCGAAAACGTATATTAATAAATATATATTTTTATGATCGATTCATTGTAATATACTAACGGTTTGAATGCTTGTCAGCATTATTTCATAAAGTTATAAATTATATATATAAGTTTGTGTGACGTAGTACCTTATCCAGCGATATGAATCCGTTTGGTCTGCGAATTCTAAGAGATATATAGGTACACCCAGCAAATATATGTAGGTTAGGTTATAATGGTATATACCTAACGTAATTATTTGTAAATGCATTAAAATAAATTAAGATAATAAAACTGTATTATGAATTCTATTATGTATTATGTATTCGTAGATTTCAATAAAATAATCTTTATGCCACAGCATAAGTACCTATATAACATTTACGTATCACATAATATACATACGCATAATAAACATCAAATTGTCAAATTATTAGGTAGAAATGAGATTTTTAAAATGAAATTTATTCACGTAAGACGTAAGAAGTATCTACAAAATTTTAAAATAAAAATTTCAAGTCGGTACGTTGTAATAATATTTCTTTTGTACTGAGAGCCTGAAGCAAGCGAGGGTCAAGGGAATTTATCGCCGATATGCGATTCTATATTATTATAGGCACTGGTCACTGGTGATTGGTATGGTGGGCTGTATTAAAAGACAAAATAAGAGAAAATGAAAAAACTGGAAAGGAATGAATATAGAAAATTGATTAGATCAAATCTCAGCCTAGATGACTAAAAGTGCACGAGAGGAGGATTACAATCACTTAAAGACTAATTCAATAACGGTCGATTTTTTTGGTATAAGTTGCACGAATAATTATATTTTTGATTGTTCTATCGAGTGGAAACTTAGTAGATAATGTTGGAATTGAAATTATCTGGAAACGACATTTCTTTTCTTACTTTCTGTTTGTTTGGTTTGTGAAAATTGCTAATATGCACAGTTTATATCCTTTGGGTTGAACATGAAACGTCATGACTTTCGTATTTAAATGGTTTGACCGGTTTGATATTGGTTTCGTGAAATTTTTGGCAATGCAAGTTTAAATTCGTTCTCTGCGAATATATTTTATGACACAAAACGAATAATTTATATTATTAGAATCGATATTATGTTAATTAGTGTGTAAAAACTACAGAGATGTAGAGAATATAATAATCTAATAAATTAGTGTTTATTAATAATATAAATAATGATAATAATGAATTATCAATAAAATTGATGGACATAATACTAACTCCGTGTAACTCAACCACACTTTATTTGTAGGACACCTACACTCGGAAGCCGTGAAACTGTCGTTACACAGGTCGATAAGATGACGTCGGTGTCAAACAAAAATGGGTCCGGCAATAGCGATCGTCGGTGTCACGTCGGTGTCAACTGTCTTTTAATTAAAAGCCGTCGGTGCCACTCGAGAGCATATGCACAACAAAAATAGCGACCGGCCAACAGGCATGAAAAACATAGTGACGTGGTAATTTGACATTAACAACGCCATAATATTTCACGAGAATCGAAAACGGTACAGTAGTCAACGGAACAACACTCATACCAGGGACATCTTAACCTTAACCTTAACCTAGGGAGAATATTTAACTATTCGGCTGCAAGGACGACATCATTCCAGCAACCGCTGTTTACATTTTGATTTTCGTAGAAGTTTTGAAAATTCAAATTTCAAAATTTCGAATACATATCATTAAAAATGAGTTACAAAATATATAAATTGGTCCGAAGTCGATAGGACAATAATTGTTATTTAACTTTTCGGGTACCAGGATGACGTCGTTCTAGCATCCGAACTCAAAATTGGATTTTCCGGTAAGAATATTAGGTTAAACATGTAAAAGTCATGGTTACAAGTCATTACAAAAAAAGTTATAAAAAAATTAAATCGGTTTAATTTCAAAATTTTGATTTACGAGTACTAGAGAGACTTATCTCGACACGAGCTTAAAAATCCCATGTTCTCGTAAATTACGTTTTGGTGACATTGAACGCTAATTGTGTGTCTAGTTGACCGGGGAACTAGGTGTAACTATGACACTTAGCAATTTGTCCGAAAACCATCATTTGTTTTGCCATTTTTAACATGTATAATCACAAGGCATGGAACAAACATAAACAAACAAATGCTTAATCAAAATTTAAGATATCGTGCAGTCACTACAATCTCTTTTTGATGGCCAAGCAGGTGCCAGGGATCGTTAATCGTAAAGCTGTAAACCGTTTCTATTTACATGTGCATTACTCAATTTCACAGCTGATAATCGAATATACGATCATATGTGGTACTCAATTTCTCGACCCTTGTCCCTTTAATATTATTCCGTGCATACTGCCTTATATCGTATGCTTCATTGTCTTAATAACTCCTCCTTTGTTTTTTATACTCCTTTTATTATAATAGTTTACTCTTGTGATTGCTCTTTGGCGCTAATGAATTTAAATAAATAAAAATAAAAATAAATGATGTGATACTTGGACAAAGTAATTAATTTTAACGCTTTTAAATTTATAATATATACTAATAACTTGATTTCAAAAAGTACGTACAGGTCAAATATTGTATGTTATTTGTATAAGTATAGATCCTTATAATGTATAATGTATATGATTACAAGATATTATACTATCTTAATTATCACAAGGCAACTAACGTTTGTTTCTAAAGGGTGAAAATAATAATGAATTACAAAAAATAAATCATGCGTACTGATGATAATTTTATTGAAAATATTGCACAATTTTATTATTTTGTTTTAGGGTGAAAGGGGAAATTTGGTTGTTTTATTAAAAACTAAGCAATTTTGTGCCAAATATTACAAATAATGCAATTATTAGTGGGATTTTGAACACAATCTTGTGGAATACCAATGTCACATCTATAAATATTGGAGTTGTAGGGTACTCTCATGGAAGGAACGATGTAAAATAATTATTTATTCCATGTTTATATATAGTGATTATATAATATATAAACTATAAACCATTTTCTTACTACTTCATCGTGTCACACACCGTAAACACATTAATATATTTTTATTCGTAGATTACATATTTTGCTGAGTAGAAAACACACACTTTTATCAAAGATAGCTTATTTTTTAAGTTATCTGTTTTATATTATTTATAATATATTCATTGTAAATAAATGTATAGTTCACAATTGTAAAACTACTGAAATTAAAAGATCAAAAGTTCATGAGTAAATATTATTACATTATATTCTTTAAATATTCTTAATTTATTAAATATCTAGTATTTTTTTATGTATTAGGACCCATAAAGATAATTTTGGTCAGTTATAGATCAAGCTATAAAACAATTTCAGCCTAATTTTCTGTCCACTTTGGGTTCATACAGTTATATCTAGTTTGCATTTTTAAATATAGATTTGTTGTTGATGAAAACTTAATGCTTAATAAGTTTGCTTTTTCTAGTATTTTTACTATGTAATTACTTTATTACCTAGTGAAATATAATGACTGGGTGGAGGAAATCGATGCATCAATTTACGATCGACCTTCAACTAGTAGTAAGTACATTATTTCGTTTTATTTGTTACTAAGTAATACAGTAGATGTATAATTCATTTTACATAAAACAAAATTATGAAATAGGTTTCCAAACATGTACATGTTTATTTCCATCACTACAATTCGCAGACTCTGGAGAAAAATCAAAGTTAAATTGTCTGAAAAACAGTCAAGGTTATTATTTAAAAAATTATAAAATCAAATATTATTTGAAAATTATAACTTAAATACAATTCTTATACTGATAAATTATTCAATATTAATATACACATTTTAAGATTTCTACTATGGTTTCAGAAAAAAAAAATTATATTCACTGTTTTGAGGAAGATGACTTGAACTGTCCTATTAAATGCACAAATACAAACTAGTTTAGTATAAAAGTCAATTGGAATATAAGCAACAATAGTTAAAAAAAAACAGTTATGCAATAACAATCTAAGTCTGAAAAATAAATTAAAAACTATAGACATTTTGAAGGACCATTTAAAGATGAAAAAAAAATGTCTGATAATAATTTTAAAATGTAGTTTTATCGATAAAGAATATATTGTAAATAGTTGGCACTGAGTCGATGAAACTTATGGCATAATGTGTCATTTTCAAACAGCAATTTCAATCAACACATCAATCAAAATTTGTAGTTAATATATTATTAATATAGAGTGTGGACAAAAAGGCAACTTCCATGATTTATTTTTTTTTAAATTACTAAAGGTTTTAGTATACTTTATAAAATATTGTGTGCCTAAATTTTTTATTATTTGAATAATATAAAAACTTTTAACTTATTCTCTTCTATCCGCGTGCTGTCTAATTGAATTACGTTTATTAAATTTACTTTTAAATAAATAATATGAAGTGGTTGTGTGTTTGGAAATAATAATTGTTTGTTTACTGGTATAAAATTCAGTGTTTATGTACTGTAGTATTATTCAGTGTATGTGTGATAAACAATTTTCCATTTCCAACAACATAAGGTTAGTATTTTATTATATAATTTATTTTATGTGTTATATTTTTTTAGCATTCAAAATTAAACAAAATATATACAGTGTTTAATTCTTCAAATATTTGAAAATACCTATTCAAAATATTTATTAAGTGTTCTAAATACCACATTTAGATTGTTCCATATGTCTACACAGAACACATTTAACAAATATAGAATAAAAAATGTTTTAAGATAAATTTAAATTTTTAAAGAATCATTAACATGAATAGAACATTCAATGCTAATGAAGCAATTAAATGTGCAAACTCGTAAAAAATTATCACATAGAGTTTCAGCACATTACTCCACTTTTAGTCTTTGTCTGGATATAATTATGTAAGAAGTACGTTTAACAAATATCTACCTTATCCAAGTACATTTCAAAAATGTTATTCTTCAGTGAATGGAAAACCTGGAATAATAACAGAGTGCAAATTAAATGCAATTTTTATCAATATTGATTAAAAAAAAAACTCTTATATGTGGTCTATTAATGGAAGATATGTACATCAAGGTAGGTTCACATTATAATGGATCAAGAATTCAAGGTTATGTAAATTATGGATTAGGAACTGAAAACTTAAAAAAGTGATTATCTATCTTAAGCTATAGAAATTTTAACTTTTATGTTAGTTGTTTTATATTCAAATTGGATGATTCCAATTGTATATATTTTAATTATTGGTATTACATATACAGACAAGGTAATTTGGTAAATATATGTTTTACTAAAGCAAAAAAGTTAAATATTTTGTTTATACATTACACGTAGCTGTTTGAAAAAAACACTTATATGTATTTACTCGTTACTTCCAGTTTATAAACCATGTCGTTGTTTTTATTTTTCTCACTCACAAACATTAAAATCTTTTATTTTTATTTTTTAATCAATATAACGATAAGTAAATTTAATATATTTTATACATATAAACATTCTTTTTTTATTTTCATTAAAATTATTTAATCATTATGAAAATTTTAATTATTCATTAAAATTTTCTAGTTTTCAAGTGCGTTAATAAAAATTACGCAATTTTACCGGATTTTTAGTACACATACTCTGTTCGATGGCGATTGAATAAGCGCGCCATTCGGGAAGTTTTATCTAACGTTTTTGGTGCACGGCTGTACCTTATTTCTTTTATCTTTTATGAACCGCTGATAACGGCATGTCGCACTGATAGCCGTCGCCGGGTAACGACGAACAACAGAGTCACGACCACTCAACGAACGTTTTTTTTATGCTCGTCGAAATATCGTATATTTCAGTTTTTTTCTTTGTTCTTAATTCCGATAAATCCGCTACGCGATCGTTCTGTGCCGCGTGTGTACTCAACCTACCGTCGTTCTCCTTACTATCATTGTCACCCCTGGTCGTTCCTGTTTCCATCGTCATCAACAGCACTCCAACCCACGCATGTCACCAGGTACGAGCACAGCATACTACAGAATTCTACTGTCATTTACATTAGGTTTATCGTTATATTATTTTTAAGTACTAGTATTAAGTTTCCCTCCGTCCCGTTCCTGGCGACTTGTTCTGGTTTTAAGTTTTTTTTTGAAATACAGTCCGCTATTAATTTTGTACATACAATAACGTGTAACCTTTCTTCCTTTTTTTTCTTCTCTTGGTTTACCTTTTACCTAACACATTCCCGGCATTGTTCACGGCTGTTCAACGCCAACTCGAGACTTACATTCGTGTGTATATGTAATGTTATTAAATTATTTGTATCCAAAAAATATATAGGTATTACTGTAAAAACTTCAGTTTCCGTACTTTTTCGAATTTTGGCAATATATAAATTTTTTTGGAAACCATGTTGTTAACAAACGATCAATATGGTTTCTGGAAGAACAAAGGAACCAGAGAAGTTATTGTAGGTCTGAGAATAATACTTGAAAAGCAAACTGAGAGACAAAAAATCACTTATATGACCTTTGTGGACCTAGAAAAAGCATTCGATAGCATAAATTGGACAAGTCTTTATAAAATGTTGAAAGAAACTAAGATAGATTTTAAAGACAGACGTATTCTCTATAAGATTTATATAGAAAAATAAGCTATTATTAATATTAATTCAATAACAAGGACTGCTAAAAATCAAAAAGGTGTGACAAAAAAGTGTCCCCTTTCACCTGCATTGTTCAATTTATATATTAAAGAAGCGTCATTAAGCTTTGGTTAGTTCAAAAAAAAAAAAAAAATTTGAGTCAAAATAGGAGGAATACTAATACCAATGCTTCGCTTTCCTGATGATATAGTCATTCTTGCAACATCTGAGGAAGATTTACAAGCAGCGTTAAATGTAATGAACATCACGTTCAAAGAATATAGTCTGAAATTAAGTACAGCTAAGACTAAAACCCTAGTATGTTAAAGAAAAACATTCCAACTATAAATATAACACTGAAAAATAAAATAATTGTCCAAGTAGACTATTTCAAATACTTAGGTAGCATTATAACAGACGACGGAAAATCAACAAAGGAAATCAGAAGCAGAATAAGTCAAGCAAAAAATATATTCCTTAAAAAGAAGAAATTACTAACATAAAAAAATATGAACATAGTTACTAAGAAAAAGCTCATAAAAACATACGCCTGGAGTGTGGAATTATATGGAAACGAGACGTGGACAATTAATAAAAAAGAGAAAGATATGTTAGAAGCTCTAGAAATGTGGTGTTGGAGAAAGGTGCAGAGAATAAGTTGTACTGAGAGAAGAACAAATGAAAACGTCTTGAAAGCAATAGAAAAAAAACAAACATTAATAGATACCTACTTTAAAGAGAAGAAGATAGCAGATAATAGGACACACGTTGAGATACGGGGATGAATACATAGTTTAATAATTGAAAAAATAATAGGAGGATCACGATCAAGAGGAAGACCTAGAACGAAATATATCAGCCAAATAATGCAGGATGCAGGAGTCACTTCTTACAGAGAGCTCAAAAATATTGCAAATGACAGGGGATAAATGGAAAAAACATTTATTGTGAAGAAAATTGTTAAAAACCAATCTCCGGATTGTAAAGATAAAAAATTAATTTATTAATTTATATTGTATAATTTATTTATGTACCTAATAAAATTAAATTCCTTATCAGTACTACACTTGTAATAAAAACTACAATGGAAAAGGCGCAAATCGTATAACATCGTGTAATAGAACCTTGTGGACATTTACAGGCATATAATATCACGAATATAAGGAAACACACATTTTTGCGGTTTTGAGACAATAATCATCAAAGTAGTCAATATTAATTTCATATCCACTAGACATTGTGGATACAATATATTCACGACGTTGTATCAATTTTAAATTGAGCCCTGTACATGTAAATGCAGCGAATATTTCAGAATTTCTAAAAAATGTCCGCGCAGTGTTACCGTCATTTGTCGTATCATTTCCTAAATAAATAATTGAATATATTATAGGTATATTATTGTTATAAGTTTTTTTTTTTTTGATTTGTTATAATATTATATATATATATATAAATAAAAACTAAAACTAAAATTTGAATTGAACAAAAGTGAACGCCTTTGACAAATATTCTTATTATACTCTATAGTCTTATGTTATAATATAGTTTATATATACTTTGGATTATCACTTTAATTAAAAGTCCCATCTCAGATCTAAATTTATTTTGTATTCTTTGCTTTTTCTCATTAAATATTTTCTTGTTAATATATTTTATCTATTAATATAATAAATACACACACACACACACATATATATATACTCGTATTATATATTATATATTTTATTTAATTACATACATATTTATAAATATTAAGAAAAAAATATTATATGACCTGTCTGGTTTTAAAATCCAAGCAATATGCCAAATGCAAAAAATATTCCAAAATACAAATGCACGCATATAGAGTTGACTATCCAAATTTGTAACTTTCTGTTTTATTTCTTAACTATTTCGATATCATTAGAATCTTTTGGCTTGCATCCACAAATATAACACGTCTGGATAGACGTTTCAGTCATCGTATTGCATACCTATATATTAAAATTAGTTAAATAACCATGAGTAATATATAATATATTTAATATATAACTTTCCACAAACTATTGAAAAGATGAGAGTGTGTTTGACTTGAAAGGTCTTGTTATTGTAAGTGAGGTCTGTCTGTATTATGTAGTTCTGTTATTTGTTATTCAATATCTTTTACTTTTTCCCTAATATTCTCTGCAGTTTGTTTTTAAAACATAATACGTAATTGGACGGAAAAATCTGATTGATGACAGAGTAGGCTTTTTCGAAATAATATCATATTTTCCGTCATTGGCATTTAACTATCCGAAAAATATCGAAGTTCAATTGGAACAATAGAAAATATAAACATTGTTTGGTTTGTGCTGAGTGAAAAGTCGTCATTGAATTTTTTTTTTGTACTGAGACTGACCACTACAGATATCACACACCTATTTATATAACATTTCCAAACTTGTCCTTAAATTTATTTTAAAAGTTGATGGAATTTAAAGGATCTTATTTTGTGTGTGGTCTAATGGATTTTGCAATTGTATCTTACAACTTGAATCTCCGATTACTAGGATATCATTTTTTTTCTACAAAAACTTTTTATAAGACGGATATATATTATATATTATTTTTTTAGATACAAGACGAATACCTATTTATATATAGCTGTTTAGTAAGATTGTTATCTAATATAAACGTTAACGCTTTATCAGTATTGGGAATTGGACGGTTTTTATTTATATTTTTACATGCAGTTTAATTTTTTTAGTTCTATTCGGAGATGTTGTAGAATTTTAAATAATTGTATAATGCTGTTTTTGACTAGACATAAATAGATTTTTTAGCAGCATGTAAAATTGGAAAAGTTATTTTGGAAGTAATTGAACTTGCAAATTTATGTCTTTGTGATCTTTCCGAATATATTATAGATGGTTCAGATAACCGACCTACTGCAGTTGTAATAGACTGAAGTAATTAATTTTTTTTATAGGCATTTTAATTTGGGTATTTAGCCATTTACAGTTCATTTTTTGAAATACATTATGATTTCTATTTACTTTAGACAATTTTCTAGAAGACGTTAGATAAAATATTACAATTTCTTTTTCAACACAATCAATAATAGCAGTATTCCAGTTTATGCTATTGAATTTTTGTTTTAAAAAATTAAACAAGATTTTCCGTGAACCGATACTTTTAATTCATTGCATACTTCGTTCATTTTGTCGAATAATTTTGATTAATTCATGATTTAAAAATTAAGGTTTTTCTTCTTAAGAAATTTCGACCACTATAAAAAGAATGTTTAAGTACGTAAATATACTGATTAATAAAAAAAACTTAATTTGTACCCAAATTTAATTTTAAAATATATTCCATTTATTAATATAAAATATAATCTTATAAATTCAATTGAATTTATAACTAACATGCATTATATTATATAAAAAAATTAAATAACAATAAAATAATATAGGTACATAATATATGGATTTTGCTTAACTAATTAATAATATATATGTGATGACTTAACATTTCATTGTTCAGCCATTCTTGAAAATGTTAATAGATATAATGTGAAATAAAAACACAATATTTATATAAAATTATATTTCGGAACACAATACCAACGAAAGGTTATGATTGCATCGACATGACACACTGAACAATATATGATATCTAGTTGTAATATACTCAAGGCTTGGCCAGTTAACGATATTTTTGAACTCGTTAAGTTAAGTTAATTGAAAATAATATAAGCTAAGTTAAGTTAAAAGTTACTTCTAATTTTTTATAAACTTTTAAAGTTAAAAGTTAACTTTTTAAAAAAAACTAACTTAACTTAGTTAAAAGTTAAAATCTCCTAATTAGGAAAAAAATCGATATACCTATTATATCGTAAAAAGATAAAAAAAAAAAGGATGGTTATTCTTTACGCTCAAAAAAACTACTCGGGACGTCTTCCGCCTGAAAAAGTGTATACATGTAAAAAATAAAAATACAACACGTCATTTCAAAACCCATGCATAAATAAGAAATCAGAAAATAACTTCCAACTACCAAGATACCTACATTATTGTTTGATTCACACTAATATAGTGTAAAATCACTTAATTTCGATGATACTTATTAGAAAATATGTATAGGTACCTATATAGTTTCGTTAAAAGCGTGAGTGTAAATTAAAAATTCAATTGTAACTAGTATCAACGTTAAACATGGCAAAACGTCTGAAAGTTATATTATTTAAATATTAACAACTTTTTATTACATATTTAATACTGATAAGGAATTTAGTTTCATTACGTACATATGCCAATAAATTTGACAATGTACTGAAACTGAAGTTTTTACAGTTATTCGTATTTGTTGGATACAAATATTTTGTATACATTACATATGCAATTTGATGCAAATTTATTTATTTTTTTTAATAGCTGATAATATTATCTATAGAGTATACGTATTTAAAATTGAGTTAAATTGTGTCATTTTTAATGACGCTCTTCAAAACTAAATAATTTTAATGAATAACGAAAAATTTTATGATAATTGTATAATTTTAATGAAAAAAAAAAAAAGAATATTTATATACACAAAATATATTAAAAGAACTTATCATTATATTAATTAAAAAATAAAAATAAAAGATTTCAATATAAATTAGGCCTCAGAATGTTATAACAATTAATATTTAATAGAACAAAAAATGAACATTGAAAAATAGTACTTTTGTCCGGCTAGTAACTTTTTTTCATTACCACAATTCATACCACTGTGCGACGTCGCATAAGGGTATGACAGAATATGTATATTAATTTTTTAGGACGTGATAACCGGATTTGTTATGTCCGTCAAACCTACTAATAATATACGAAATTTACGTCCAACATTTTTATTACAACTTTATTTTAATTTTTAATATTAAACTAAGTTAACCTATAACTAAATTTATAGGTGGGATCATATACATCTATGCTGTAACGTTGTATTTTTTTCGACATTTTTTTTTGTAAATAGTTATAACTACTTTAAAAACTCAATAATTAAAATATATATATCTTTAAAGTTGAAATTCCGAAAAAAAAATACGAGGCTACAGAATAGATAATTATTTCCTCTATAAATTTATCATTTGATAAAAGGTCAATTTACTCCAATATTAAAATAAAAATTGTTTCTAAAATATTTTTCAAGGTAACAAATTAATAATTAGAAAACCAAAAATTAAAATACTTCGCTCTACAGGTAGGATACTGTTGTAGTAGATTTATTAAATTTGAATGTAATGATTAATCATTAATTTCAATAATACGATTGTGAGCAGAAATCTGTGTAAGAAAAAATGACGATATAAAAATACCAAAATCTATAATTAATATAATATATATATATATATAATACTAATTATTTATAAATGTATATATATATTGAATACTTATCATAAATGCAATTTAAATTTTAAATTTATAAGGTCTATGCTCTCAAACCTACTCAAATTGTGTTTATGATAATTATTTACATATACATTGAATACATATACCGTATAAAAGAAAATGTTCTTTTCATTCTGAGACTGAAGAAATCGAAAAACGCTAAGTATAAAGTACCATATAGAATCGATTTCCTATCGATTCACATCATCGCCAAAACTTCTCCTCTTCTCATTCTGGTCAAAAATTTGTTAACAAAGAAAAAAAAATAAGCATACTAAACATACAGTATATTGTAAAACTACCAGCTTTCTCGCTACTCTCATACTCTAAAATGACAAAGTTTTAATAATATTCTGAATGTAAATTTCATATTTTATCAGTTGGAAAATAGGGGTATCACAGGTATCATAAAGTAATAAGCAATACTGAAAGAACATAGATTTAGAGTTCGTTGTGACGCTCCCTTATAAAACCTTGATAAGAGCGGTAGTCCGTCTCACCTAATACATGTACTGGAATGGAATTATCTACTTGTTATACCGGCAACTAACAATTACTGCATTGTATTGTAAACATAACATATTAGAATTGATTATTATAGTTATAATATAGTTAGCTGATTAAATCGCGTTTAATGCTCGGAATATTTAAGTTAAATATGGGCAGTATATTTAAATTTTAGATGACTCTTTTATTTAAATTTGGCGTATTGTGTTCAATCATATCGTATCTGTTAGATTTATTTCACAAGTTATAAAATATTATTATATTCCAATTTTTTTAAGTGGTACATATGTGTGGATATCTGGGAACTAAATTAAACAGTTTTAAATTTTAAATTATACTTCAATCAACCAGTTACAAGTGGAAAAAGTCTATATTTTATTAGAAACACATGATAGAATTATAGAAAAATACAATAAGTGATTGGCAAATTTTATTTGATAAAAATGGTATACTTATAAAATGAATCTATTTTAAAAAATGTAGTTGATATTTATGACAAATACGGATTACATACAAATACAAAAATCAGAAAGAGGCATAGAACATATTATAAAAACAAGATGATAGTGCAATTTGGCATATTGGTATTCAGAAATAGTGTAGCAAATGCATTGGAATTTTGCTCAGAAAATTTAAAATAAAGTGAATTCAGAAGTTGTGAATCAACAATAACATTTTGTAAATTAATAAATGATATATTTCATTCATTAAATAGGAGAAACTATTTGAACAAAGATAAATACTAAAAATATATTAGCTTAGATAATTGAATAACTTAATATTAAAGAGTACCTAACAACTTTTGGGTTGAATGTAAACAAAGACTTCAATTTTATAATCCAATAGAAAGACGGTATTTACAGGATTATTCATTTGAAAAAATCGATTGAAACTATAACTGATGATGTATTGAAAACCAAACGAATGGACTTCTTACTGACTATACTTTTCTACAACTTTTACCATGCATGTGAAACGATAAAGAATTTAATTTTGTTTTGAAGAAAGTATTAATAATAAATTTGGTTGAAAATTAATGTGCAATTTATTTTTCAGAAATAATTTATATTCGTTAAGTAATTTATATACAGATATTATTGTGTACAAATTGATGATAACATCGTTATCGAAATATCTATATACAAACCAAAAGTATATACTCGTACTTTTGTGGAATCGAGTATTTTTATTTTATTTATATTCATGTCATACAATTTGAAATTTGCACCCTTCTATGACTAGCACCCGGAACACGTGCCAAGGATTCCCCCCTACCCCAAGATTCGGTGCTTGATATAGTTAGGTCATAGATTCTCCTTCCACTACTTCAGTTTTTTCATTTCAGATCGGTTTGATTGATGTTATACTCATAGCAGGATAACATGATATTAGGAACCTGTCAAACCGTTTTACCTCCATAGTATTCTATATGATTCGTACGATAACACGATATAAAAATAATAAACGTACATACTATATTTGTGTAATAATGAGAAATGTAGTGAAAAATACTAAACAGCTGAATTAAAGGCCCACCGAAACCAAAACCTACAGAACAAAGGAAGATATCAGACTGTCGATTCTATAGTATTACCTATATGATATATAATAGTACCTACTCTGTCTCTCTCACTACGTGTTAATGTTACAAAACATATAGCAAGTGGTAGGGAACACACAGCCTCTATACCTTTATATGTCTGTGTGTGGGACTCAAAATATACGCACGTTCACAGGAGCAAAGTTTTGAACTTGTGCCGAACAATTTCACTCCCGAAAACCTCTTATCCACATTAAATTATTTGACCTATACAAACCATTATCTCAATACAATTGATTGTACAGTTAGTGCATAACTATCAGTAATATTCAGTACCATTACTTTAAAATAACAAATTTGAATAACTCTATTTTTTTGAGTTCGATTGATTCGTGCACTTCTTCTTTCTGTGGATTCTCCGTGTTTCATATTGAACCGTGATGATAACCTGAAGTTAAAGTGGTTGTCGTAAATAATAAAAATTACAAAATATATTTAATATAAAATATAAAAATAACGGGACAATTTTATTAATAAATAATTATACTATATAACTATATTTTTGGCTAAACATTACAATGATAAAAGTAAAAATTCAAAATTTAGTTAGGCCATTAAAATGATCGCAAAAATGGATTTTCATTATAAAAGTACACGTTGTACCTATCTGTACATGTACACGCATCGAGATGGTTGACATTTTGGAAATTTTCCAAAACGTATATTCTGGTA
The DNA here is from genome assembly GCA_025469235.1 of Pemphigus obesinymphae. NCBI lineage: Eukaryota > Metazoa > Arthropoda > Insecta > Hemiptera > Aphididae > Pemphigus > Pemphigus obesinymphae. The sequence continues at coordinate 24,663 of JAIPRL010004103.1, read as the reverse complement.
ACCCTACCTTCCCCATTGAACCCCATTACAATTTTAGGTCATCGTTGAAAATAGTAATACCTTTAAGTGCGGTAAACAAGTGTGACGTGCATTGTATATTATAATTTATAACGTATATGCACGTGAGGCGTGTTAATATAGATTCCAAAATCATATATTATCAATTAATTATCACTACCCATACATTTGGAATCTGTATCGTACTATTGTAATGTACCTATAAATCAAATATTCGTTTCATTATAATATTTAATAAAAGAAGGAAAATTACCTATCTCTAATATAAAACTATTATCAAAAAATTTTTTACTAAAAAATGATTTAATTTATAGAGTCAAAGTTATATTAGGCATCAAAGAACATCTATTCTTCAATTAAAAATTAAAAATAAAAATACATCGAAAAATTAAAATTATCCAATTTTGTCTACAATAAATACTCATTTTGATGTTATAAATAAAATATGGATTGTTTATTGCAAAAAATAACATATATATATAATATGACCACGGATAAAAAATAGTTCTTAATTTACTAAATAAATTTAACTTAAATCCGGTTTTCATTTTGAAATTGGAACATTGACTGATTATGTCATCAATTAACTTTAAACTTTTTATTGCTTATTGAAAATACAATATTAATATCAAATATAAATGGCTACGTTAAAATTTAGTAAATTTTGTTGGACTTTTATTGATATAAAAATATTTATTTACGATTATTCTATGCGATGTAATACTTGAAGTAGATACAAAACTATGTCATTACGGACTATATTTTGGGTGTGGAATCCTCTTAATTGTTACGGATTAGAATTTATATTAAAATGATGCCGAAATATATATGATGAATTTTGGTATAATTCATTTTGATGTTTTTTCAATTTGAATTCGAAATTTTTTAATTTTTCAGAAATGTAAATCGTGGTTCAATAAAGAAAACTAGTTTCTTAAATTGGACGGTTAGAATTTTAAATTAGACAATTTTAAAATATACCTACAGATTATAATTATAAGTACTACCTTTTAATTGACTTTTTCAAATATTTATAAAATGAAAAAAAAAAAATCAAGCTTCATATCTGATGTTTTAATTTCTCTAAACTACGAATAAAAATGATAACTTATTAGGTATCTATATTTAAATTTTAACAACGTTGAAAAAACAAATTATAGCAAATAACAATATCTAGCAAATGATGGAATCAATTTTTGAGATATGTATTTTTACACGGTTAATGAGCTATTAAAATGTTCACTTTTAAGTTTTTAGAAAACTTTGTTCTTTATATTTTATTTTTATTTTATACTTCTATAATATTTTCTAGCTTATAAAAATACAAGAAAAATATGGTTTTTTTTTAAACAAATATCATAATTGCACGACAATTAAAAATGGTATTGACATAGGTCTATTTTTATATTACTTTTTAAATAAATTAAAATATTTTTAATTCATTTTATTTTTATTTTTCTTAAAATTTATAAAAATATTGATATTAAATATTGCCTATACAAACCTCCTTAAAAACTGGGTGTGTATGGTCCTCTTAATCGGCCATGTATTCTGCGGTTCGTGTATTAATCACGGCCTGTCACCATACAGTAAAATACACAGAGGTCAAAGAACCGTTTGGCTACGGTCCTACGGATTTAAGTTCACGAGAAATAATAATTGTTTGTTGTTTTTATTACATTTAAAATCGTGAGTATTATTTTAAAACAATGCCCAAACCATAATATATATTATTATTATTATTATTATTATTATTACTATACTAAAGCCGTAGTGTCGGAGTATATAACTTTCGGCCGAGTTTTTCTTTTAAAGTTATCAAGTATAACACCGATTTAACGGTCAATGTCTAGATATAATATTTATTATATATATACTAGATAACCCGGCAATGCTTGGCTATTGCTAGATTTTCTCGAGAAAATAATTTCTAAATTAATTTAATGATTTTTTTTTTTTGTTTAACATAATATTTATTAAACGAAAAAGAATGTAAAGTAAATATAAGTATTTCAATGAACATGGATTCACCGAGAAAACACATCATTCAATTTAATACCCTTAATACTTTGTATTGCTGTGGTCAGGCTATGCAATGGAAGGAATAAAAGAAAAAATGTTTTTCACTCAAAATCGTTTTTTGTTGTAAAAGTTAGTGAATGGCCAATATTTTGCTCTGGAGCATATGCTATTCACATATGTCCCTGCAATGATAACATCAGGCTGCTGAATTTTTAAACTCACGAACTGACGGCCTATTATCTAATCGTACGCTTTTTGTGTAGAAATCATAAGTATGTGGCATAATATTTTAAAACGAATGAGTGAAAATAGTAATATGTATAACTAAAAAATAGTCATTTATCAGATATATTTGATTTTAAAAATGTTTTCATTTTTAAAAAAAAATATAAGGGGAGGATTGGCGGGGGATGATATTTTGGGGTTATACGTTATTATAAGGGAAAATTTAAAAGAAAAAAAAATTATTAATTAAATTGTCGTCAAAAATACAAAAATAGAAAAAAAAACATTCTTAGAACCCGATTGGCAGCGCCAATCTACGGGGTCCCATTGTAAATCTAAGCCATTCAAGGACTCACTAAAACAAACATAAAATTTCATCAAAATCGGTACAGCCGTTTAGGAGGAGTTCTGTGACATACACACGTACAGAAGAATTACATATATATATATATATGTGTGTTTGTATATATAACGACGAAGAAGCGTTACGAAAAACGTGTGTGAAATACCTAAACACCTAATATCGTTGATTTCACGGGAAAAAAAAAATGATATTCGCATACAATTTGACAGATAAAATGTATACTCGGGAGAATAAAAGTCGTTCGTGTTCTAAAAAAAAAGAAAATAAATAAATAAATGAAGTCGTGTCTACACTCTACGAACGGCGTTCGCGTCTTTCCGGGGGGTTATTGAAATTAATAATAAGTGAAAAGACGTATAGTATGTCGGTTCTCGCGATATGTGCTTCGGGTGTGACTTCTATACACAATAAGATTTTTTCGTTTCACATTTTAGATGCCGAGCGTATAGCGAAAATTGTCGTATTGGTTTTACAACGATGTGCGTGTGTTTTTTTATGTAAGTGAGTATACACTTTTTCCGATGGGTGAAGTTATAAAGTAAGAAATAAAAAATTCGATCTAGTAGGTACTTTATAGTGGTAATTTTTTTATTTTCTAAGTAGTTTTCAAAAGCATAACGAAAAGTGATTATAAATTGCAGGAAAATAAAATAAAAACTTGTCATGGTTACCAACTTATATACACATACCTATTTAGTATTTAAATATATGCATGTATACATATTTTCGGGTAGAAGTTGTTCAGTAGGACTTTTTTAGTAGACACATTTCTGATAGAAAATTCTATAGTTGTTGCATTATAAGAAGTTCAATTTTCTATTTCCTTCATAGTTAACTATTATCACCAAAATTGATTGAAATCATTATAAATTGGAAAATTAAAATGAAAAATACTTGAAATACATATTTACTATTTACATACTTGAAATATTTACTACAGAACTACATATGTACTATATTGATGTTGTAAACATTTAAAAAACTATTTAGCCTCTATTCAGTAATTTGTATACAACTTTTAACTTTGATTTGTTTTGTTCTATGCTGTAGTATCTATACACTTTTTGGATAAAAGCCGAGCATGGTTGAATTATACTAGGTCATTACAGCAGTACCCCCACTTTGTGATCTTATCACTTAAATAAATTAAATTGGCCGCGTAAAAGGGCGATGGTTTGATTGGCTGATATAATATCAGAATTGGCAGTATATTTAAATTTTAAATAAATTGTATAATAGTTCCTTTTTAGTAAAAAAAAAAAAAAAAAATTAAAATCAGTAAGTCAATGAATTGTGATCATTTTTCAGCAAATTAGAATTTTGCATTTTGTAAATTATACTAACTCAATGGTCCTTGTTTGACATATTGTATATGATTATTATTAAGGTTTGTATTTATAATTTTACAACTAATTAATTGATTTTGGCTTATGATGACCTAGGGTAATAAATAATAATTAATAAAAAAAACATAATCTTTGACATATAGAAATTCGTTTTTCATTCAATTATATTTTAAGTAAAGTATAAACAATTTAATTATTACAATATTCGTACATTCATAGAAAACATTAAATTTAATTAATTTAAAAAATAATTCTTACATGTAATAGAATACCTTCTCTTTATTGATTATGTTTATTGATCATCATTATCCTAAAATCAACCCATTGTTCATAAAATTGGAATACAAAACCCGAGTTTACTATGGTTTGCGTGTATCAAACAAAGATACCTGGGTCTAATATTACGCCCCTTTAATAATAATAATAATAATAAAAATAAAAAAAAAAATATATATATTGCATATAATATTGTAGATAGCTAATATTTTTTTTATACCTTAAAATTATATATAAGTTTTAGTTTTGGAATAACGATTTAAATTAAAAGTTGACTTAACTTATATTTATCTTCAAATTAAAAAATATTTTTATAGCTAAAACCACTGTCTATTGACTGAACTCAATATAATCTTAGAATTATTAGAAGTATTTTAAGACATAATGATTTAAGTTTCATCTTATAGATTTAAAGATACTACTTTTAACTTATCTTTTAATTTTTTTATGCAATTCATAAATTCTAAGTGTTTGCATAATACTATTTGGTTCCCAGATTATTTTAGGTACACTAGTTGGGTTCTAGAATTTTTTTTTTTTTATTAATTGTTAACACACAACATAGTATTTATTATCAGTTGGCTAACACACATTTTATAAATATAAAAGAACAATAAAGTAAAAAATCTCGGTTTCCCCAAAAATATATACTTTTATTTTTGTGGAGTTTTTTCATTTTATTAAAATAATATCCATAAATTCTCTACATCATAAATAAAAGAACAATATTCTTGTATACCTTAATATTCTAATCTGTATGTGTATTGTACTTATCCGTTTGTTTTTTTTTTTTAAAAATTGTGTATTTTAATTCTTTTAAATAATTAATAACTTAGGTTAGGTCTACAAGTATTTACAATATTACTTATAATCGTATTGTACTAACAAAATAATAGGAGATTCAACGAGTACTGCCAAAAAAAAAAAAAAAAAAAAAAAAAAAAAAATACAGACCCATCTTGTTTTACTAACTGTGTCCTATTAAAATAATAGTTCAATGAACTAAACTGTATGAACATCACTGTTATTTATTATGTACACATTACTGTTTATTACATTATATATAAAAATTCATAATTGTAAGTAGAAAAATAAAAAGTTAAAAAGTTAAAAATAAAAAGTTAATAAAAAAAAGTAGGCCTATTTAATTACTAATTCTTATTACCTAAACATTTCCTGACGCGTAATCTCTGATGATTATTATAGATCATTATAAAAAAAAACTAAAAGATTAACCTAAATATAAAATGATTACATCCAGAAGTTATTAATTACATATCAGTGTTACCAAATGTAAAAAACTGTAACTAATGTCTGGAACCCAAATCGGATGCTTTGTCTATTAGGTAGGTATTTATTAAATTATCCTAGACCTAGTGAAAAATTAGTGTCACCTAAAGATTGGCGGACGTTTCACACATTTACAGAACTCATATTACAACGTTGATGAGTAAAAATAAAAACCATCTTTAAACCATGTCTCCTCGATAATGTACTTTATAAAAATTGTATTCCAAAAAATTAAAGATTATAAAGCCACCCAGCAAAAATCCCTTAAATATTCTCCGTAAAAAATATGTCTAATATAATATATTATACAAATTAACGACTAAATATTAAAATTATTTATTGACGAAAATAAGTTAAAAAAAATTTTTTATACAAAAATATAAAAGCAACTATATTTCAAGACTCACACCTTGTCAGTAAACGTCAAATCTACGTCCTTAATTACTTCACCATAAGTCGGATAACTTTTCACCCCACTCTTAAACTAATGAATAATGACTTTTTAGTCACAAGACCTCAATATATTTCAAATTTATTTAGATTATTGAGATTGAATTTTGAGTTTAACTTTTCACACGCGATTTTTTTTTATTATTTTTTATAGGCAATTTTAATGAAATTTAAGAAAAATAAACATCTTATAATTGAAAAATATTTAAGTACATTTTAAAAGTAATTTAAAAATAGATCTGTGTCAGTAGCACTATTCGTTGTTATGTAATCATGATATTTGTATAACCATGTAATACTTACTTTTATAATTCAGATATGGTTTTTGGTAGATTAATCGTAAAAAAATAAAATAGGTATACATAAAAAAAAATATGAGAACTTGCTCTATTTTTTAACATCATAATGTGTTGATGTGTTGAATAATGACTTTCCCGGGGAGGATGGTGGTAGCCTGCTCGTTGCCCTCCCTGCATATGCTATTATACACGCTGAAACCTAATAAGTAGAAGCAATCATAATAGCATAACGAATACCACCACATAGGCGCTGATACCCAGCTCGTCAAACACATATAGAAACAAACATACATACGCCTATTTAGACATCTTAAATACTAAGATGTCAAATAAAAACGGTCCTTTTAAGGACCATCTAACGCGTGATATTGGGGCTAACCTTATGGTGTGCCACTTCAATATCGTAGGTATATCGAGAGACAAGTACGAGGTACTGAGAAAATTGATGAAAAATGAACGAGTTGATGTTATCGCATTACAAAAAACACTGTGGATGACAAGGATCTAAAGAAACGAGGATATATACCGGGTTACTTGTTACTCGGCTCAAATCACCACAAGCAATATGGTATTGCAACGTATGTGAAGGAAGACATTGATGATGTGGAGACTATATCAAAATCAGTCTCAGAAAACATTTTTATTTTAGTAACTAGAATAAGTGAGGTTAACATCGCAAACATATATAAACCTTCTAGTGAATCCTGGAGTAGCCCACCAATAAAAGTACTGAAACACCCAGCAATATACATAGGTGATTTTAACAGCCATAGCACGGCATGGGGATATGATGGACATAACAGTAATGGAAATGTACTAGAAAAATGGATAATATTGAATAACCTACATCTTGTATACAGCTCAAAGGATAATGGGACGTTCTTTTCGGCCAGATGGCAAAAATAATATACTATAGAACTAAGCTTAATCTCAAGGGCGTCGCTTAGTGACAATACAATGACCATACGTCAAGTACTAAGAGATTTCCCTCGTAGTCTGCACAAACTAGTGATCATAAAATATGGCTTACAAATACCAATGATTCGGTAAATTCCCAAACCTCGCTGGAATTTTAGACGTGATAACTGGAAACAATATGCCAAAGAAGTAGACCAACTCTTACAATGGATTCCACCAGTGGCCAATAATTATAAACGTTTTATTGGAGTTATCAAAACGGTAGCAAAGAAATACATCCCAAGGGCCTTTAGGAAAACATTTATCCCTACGTGGGACAAATATACAAATATTGTGAACAACTATTCGAAGATTTCCAAAGAACAAAAGATTATAAAATCGCAGACAAAATGCTTAAAACACTAAATAATAACCGCAAACAGAGGTGGCATGAAACGGTCGATAGGTTGGACGTTACAAGATCAAGTCAGAAAGCATGCGGGCTAATGAAAAAACTTGGAAACAGAAATGCAAGAACAACACCACAAATAAAAGTGATCAAACCAGACGACATTGCGTCTAGACTCGTAAAGGCCGCAAAGGTAAATATAGACAAAACTTTTGGAAAGGAAATTAAAGAAAAACTTAGATGAACAAAAAAAGAATTAAACCCGCAATCGGTCTATAATTCACCTTTTTTGATACAGGAAATTGAAACAGCGTTGAAAAAGACAAAAGCGCAAAAAGCAACAAGTTTTGATGGTATATACTAGGAATTTCTAAAATTCACTGGAGCGTACGCTAGAAGATTTCTCGCGAAATTTTATAGTCACATACTTGAAACGTGTCATGTACCTAAACAGTTTAAGAGAACAAAATTGATTGCCTTACCTAAACCTGGAAAAGAAGTTAAAGAAGCGGCAGACTTTAGACCAATGTCCTTATTAAGCGTCAAGTACAAAATACTAGAAAGACTATTGTTAGAACGTATACAACCAGCTATAGACAAAATAGTTCCTATAGACCAAGCTGGATTTAGAGAAAACCGTAGTTGTACAGAGCAGGTTATGGCTCTCACTGAATTTATGGAAATGGGCTACTAAAAGAAACTAAAGACCAGTGTCACGTTTGTTGACCTATCCGCAACTTATGATACAATGTGGAGACAAGAATTAATGTACAAACTTACTAAGACAATAAATTGTAGAAATATTGTTGAGTTGATTAACAATATGTTTACAAACCGCCTATTACGAGTGTTCTTAGACAATAAAGGAAGTAAATGGCGTAAAATGAACAACGGGCTACCACAAGGGTCGGTATTAGCACCAACGCTATTCAATTTGTACATGAGCGACCTACCAAAAACTGAGGTACCATATTTCAGTTTGCGGACGATATTGCGATAGCCTACCAATCAATGGAGTTGGCAGATTGTGAAAGAGTGATGACTAAAGACATAACCATCTTGAATACATACTTCCAAATATGGAGACTCAAACCAAACCCAAATAAAACGGAAGTATGTGCATTCAATCTAAATAACAAACAAGCTAGTAAAACGCTAGACATAAGATTTGATCATGTACAATTAAACCACAACTTCACTCTAAAATACTTAGGTATAACATTTCACCGAACGTTGTCTTTTAAGAAATACATAGAAAATATTGCTAAAAAGGCGAAATCTCGTGTGAATCTTATCCAGAAAATTGAAGGTACAGGATGGGGAGTTAATGCAATAACGCTCAGGACAGCTACAATGGCTATTGTTTATAGTACAGCTGAATATGGATCTCCCGTGTGGATCAACAGTGCACAGGTGACTCGAATAGAGATCCGAACTCAACAATGCAATGAGGTTTATCATCGGCACTGTAAATACAATCCAAACACCGTGACTTCCAGTGCTGACAAACATATTACCACCCCACATTCGGAGGAAAGAGGCTCTTGTCAATACTGTAACTTCATGCTTAAAATACAAAAAGTCACTACTATTCCAAATGTTAAGAGAGACACCAATAAATAGACTAAAATGCAGAAAGGCATCTGGGCTAATAGCAGAGAACTTAATTAACACACTATTTTGTAGTTGTAAATCATGGAATGAAGAGTGTTCAAAGACACATGTTATAAATAAAGATTTTATTATTAGACCCGGCCAAAATATGGAAGGCATGTTACTACCGAGGAAACAGTGGTCAACAATTAATAGGATCAGGACAGGACAGGGAAGATGTGGATCTTTATTATTAAAATTACGCTACAAGGATAGTGCAACATGTGATTGTGGGGAAGTAGAACAGACCATGAAATACATTGTGGAATTGTATGCCAGGAGATCATTTGAATTTCAACAAGAGACTGTAGGAATCCACCAAGTTACCAAAGAGGCAGTAGAATAGCTAAACGAACTTCACTTAGACTTGTAATTCATTATTTTTTTTTTTTTTATATTTTTTACATTATTTTATTTTATTATTTGTAACAATCAGAAATGTAATAGTGTATCAGGGTATTATGTGTTTTATATCTATACCATACAAAGTAAATAAATAAAATGACTTTTTATACTAGGTTAAAAAATCCAAAATTATGAAGAATAAACACTTTATTGTTGTTGCTACGCGCTGAAGATGACAAATTAGTTGTTGAAACACGTATGCACAAAATAAAGGTATATAATATTGTGACTTTGGGTGTATAATATAATAATTATAAATAGTTACAAGTACTCATATATATTAAAATCAATACTTCTGTAAAAATTTTAGAAGAAAATTAAAAGCATAAAATGACGTTAAAAATAGATCAAATTCTCACCTTATTATGATTATTAAAAGTATGGAAGTCATTTTCTACGATATTTAGACTCTGAGATTCAACTTTTATATATACAACCCAACCCCCCCCCCCGTATATAAGTAACGGTGTCGTTTAAATACGACCACTTTATCATCGATTCTGTAGTTTGATTAAATATAAAAATTCGAAAACGAAAAGACCGAGTGACTTCTTATATGTGCGCAGTAGGCTCCCAATATACTATATTATACTTTTTTTATTTTTATACCAATATTATATCTAATGGTAAATATTTTTTTAAAATGTTGTTCAAATTTATAATGAAATCGTGTAAAACATGTTACACTCAGTCGAAAACTAGGGGAATTCCCTATATTCCGTATAGGCGGAATATTTTTAAAATTAATTAATTAACAATGTTATTTCTGATATAATATATAAACTGATGTATACGAATTACAAAAGTAATTCTACTAATGAGTTGTTTTACTCAACAAATAATAAACTTACAAGATGTCACATTCAATCGGTGTTTCAAATTCAATGTTCTGCACTCAAAAAAGGTGGAACTTACAAATATTCTCACATAAAAGGAGTTGCACAAGGCAGGTATCGCACTTAATCTAGTTTATTGATAAAAATGAATTGGGGTATATAAACATTTAATATTTATAACTTAATATTTTAAAAATAATAAATATTTTGAAAAATTTTAAATTAATATTTCTTTATTATTGATATTATATTAATAACATTATAAAAACCTATTATACATTAGTATATTATATTATGCATTAATATAATATATTATATTATACATTATTGTTTTTTAATTACAGCTAGATTTTATTGTTTTATTAATCAAATGATTAATAATTTATTACATTTATGTGGAATGATTTTTTTTAAGTTTGTATCAAACTTCCTACCCTATTTTTTTCAAAATTGCAACACCAATCACCAATTACCATGAAATCATCAGATAATAACGATACAAAAATAAAAATAAAATTGTATGTATGAAAAATGTATTTAAATAAAAATATTGGAATTTCTGCAAAAATGGAAAAAGAAAAGATTTAAATAATTTTCAAATATTTCCGCTGAAATTAAAAAAGTATTTTAAATACACTAGAATCAAATACCTTACAACACTCAAGTATTATTTTTATTTAAATGATATGTTATGGTTTAATATCTACTACTACTGTTTTTTTTTTAAATAAATAGAGATTTGTAAGCTATATATCTATTTTAAATATATAATAATTAATTTTTATAACATAAAATATCCTTTTTCCTCTAATTTATTTTAACACCAAAAAGTTTTACATCATTTGAAGAAGATGCACCACCTGCAGTATTTTCCGGAGGAACTGTTTTCTCCAATTGTTCATCCTGAAAAAAAAACAAGACTATAAATTATTACATGATCTTATTTTGGACATCTTATTATTGTTCAAATTTCATTGTTATTTAATTACAGTTGAATTACACTTTATCATAACAATATTATGATAATCTATTTACAGTTTAGCAGATGTTTATATGAGTGTAGGACACTTCCCCGTCGCCTATTTAACCTTCTGATACATTTCCTCATCAAAAATTTAATGTTCAATGTACTTCCCCGTCAGACAATTCGCCGTTCAAGAAAATATTAGTCATTAGATAATTATATATAATAGAATATAGTATTTGATACACATTGTTACGATAATAATAGGTATATATATATATACGAACGAGTACGATTATTATATTATCTTTAATTATAACGATGTAAGTACGTTGATTATTGATACTGAATACCAATATAAAACAGTCTCGACAACCATTACATCGTGGTTATTATTTATGCGGTTGTGCGTTTTTCATATTTTGTTAGTATTATTTTACATATATTTCACTAATCGATCATAATCTAAATGTGTGTGTAGACTCTGAATTCGTAACGGATTATCGAAATATTAATATTAATAATATAGGTATATAGTTTTTAGATTAGTAAGGGAAATGCATGTTGTTGATAAGAGGGGAAGAGGAAGACCGAAAAAGAGATGGGGGATGTGATGGCGAGTGATATGAGGAAGGTGAGAGTAAGTGAAGAAAATGCGGGAGATACAGTTAAGGGGAAGTGTAGGACCAGGGTAGCCGACCCCGAATAGTGGGGAGAGAAGACGAAAGAGAAGAAGAAGAGGTATATAGTTTTTAAACAATTGATTAATGATTAAAAATAAAAATAAAATTTTCTGTATGAAAAAAGTATTTAAATAAAAATATTTGAATTTCTGCAAAAATACAAAAAAAAAAGTTTTAAAATCATTTTTAAGCACTCCCTCTTGATTCTATTTAAAAACTATTTTAGATACATTAGAAATATTTAAATACTTTAAAACAATAGATACAATTATTCATATTTATTTATTGTATCACTAAAAAGTCTTACACTAGAAGAAGACGATGCACCATCTGTAGTATTTTCCCAAGAAACTTTAACTTCCAATTGTTCATTCAGTTTATCTATTACCTCCTGAAAAAAATAAGACTATAAATTATTACATTATGTTATTTTGGTCATTTTATTATTGTTCAAATATCATTATTAATAATTTAAAGGTGAATTACAGTTTATTATAACAATATTATTACAATTTAATTACAGTTTAAAAGATGTTTATAGAACATGATCAATAATATTAACATTGATGCTGTATGGATTTTTAAAAAAATGTTACACTTACAATATAGATATAAAAAAGTAAGGTTCTACTTAAGATATATAATTTTAATTGTTAATACATTTACAAATACCAATAAAATTAAATTAAAACTACATATTATATTATATATGTATATTATATTATATATTTTTGTTATAGTTTTCATATAACTACATAATATCTATTTCAAAATATTAGATATTTTAAATATTGTAATATGTGAGTATTTATTTATTATTTAATTATTGTATAATATTTTATTATACAGTGAAGACACACAGTACAAAACACCAAATACAAACTTAACAATTTCGATTCTAATCATAGCGAATATACATATACTTTAATTATTTTTTAATTCTTTAATTTTACTTATAGTTTTGTGATAGTAAGAGAAAACTACTGAAAAGTGACTTTTTCGGGGAGGCTGAATATTTTTACGTTAAACCGAGCCTTACCAAATCTTTATAACGCCATACAAAGTAGTCAAAAAAATAATGAGGTGCTACTAAAGTCTTTTGGGAGGGTTTAAGGCCCCTGAGCCCAACCTTTAATTTACACATACTTAGTTTACGTAAATAATTTGTTGACCAGTATTTCTAAAAAAAGTTTATAGTCGTGAAAGATATAATCTTAGGTTTTGTGACATTTAATGCAGTTAACCCTGAAGTTTTCGAGGTTCCGCCGTTCCAGCCCAGCTCAAAACCTTTTATAATGTGCTGTGCGCTTATAAAAGCCTATGTAAAAACGGGTATCTGGCTCACCACGTCGACATATAGAAGACAAACACCGACCCGTGCCCCGTGGACACGGACCGTACGGTATCACACCCCACCCGCTATTCGCGACTCCGGTCAGAAGGAAGTCTATCCCACTTCTACCATTATGTTTGATGATCACAGGCAACCTCCGCTGATTTCACCAGTAAAACTGGTATATACTCCGGGTGTGCGGCTTCGTAAAGAGTTATCTCTATGTGACCCTAACACCCGTAGGGTTTTCACCTAACCAGTCTTTGACCAGTAAACCAATACAGTCGATTCCGCTACCGCCACCGTGTCCGCCCGATCAATGTCACCCCGGACCGAAATTAGGCCGGATAACTACGCGGCTGGCGCCGTTCTGCATGGTGGACATGTCTTGTCTTGACCATTAGCCTTGACTTATTCGCTAAACTTATTCTGGTTAGGCTTATGGGATCCCGGATTAGCCAGACATTTAATGCAAGGTTAGTCGTATATTACTGTAACCATGGTAAAAATAATATTCAAAATTGGTTGTCATAATTACATTTTAGAGCCGTTAAAATAATTGGATAATATGTAATATTTTGGTATTTTATATCAATCAACTTCACTGAGTATTATTATTTCTGTATATTATTTATTGTATATTAAGTGCATAATTTTTAAATTTATAGAAATGATAGATTTATAGCTGTCTTCAAAATAATTACTTGAAAATTTAATACCCAGTTAATCGTACGAACCTATATTTAGAGTTTATTTTTAATCTAGATTTGTTGATAAATTGTACTTTCTATATAGTTTACAGTAATTGCTCGGTATCAGTTTGAATCACGCACGTGATAACGGCGGGCGTATATAACGTCTTATCGATTATTCCACCGCGTGGATCATAGCACAGGCTCCGCGAGACTGTTAAGGCTCCGTGTCGCCGCCGCGTACGCGCACGTCCTTGGTGTACGTGTGTGAGTGTATGTACTCACGCTTTTGTTTTTTTTTTTTTTTATGCTTATCGTATCGTTTTTTCCGACGTACGTATATGGTTGTCACGATATATATTATTTTTTTAACGTTTCGTTTTCGCGTGTGCGTTAACGTTATTATCGTGAATGAGCTTCGCGTGTGCGACATCGTTGCTTCCGCGAATGAATGGGTATTTATGCCGACGTTTATGTGCGTTATCCATCGAACGCATGGCCGTCTTGCCATAGATAATAAAGATATGGATGGGCCATGCTTATACCTAATACATGAAGTATTGTTAATCCGAAGAGAATGCTAGTTACCATAATGGTTAGTTACTTGAATTTTTTAAAATTTTGGTTTAAATTGAATGGTTACTTGGTAATTGATAAATTATAATTTTTTCTATAAGTTATCTATGATAATACTTTAAATATAACTGATAAGAATTGTTGTTGACGTGATTACTGCGTGATATATGCTACAACATATAACCACTGTTCTATACCATACGGTAACCATATTGGTAACAAGCTCTCTCTGCGAGCACATTTGAATACAATAGCATGGCCCGTCCATATCTTTATTATCTATGCGTCTAGCGCGCGAACGTACGCCATTGTGTATATTTGTTTGAACACATGTCTGTTGTGATTATTTTATTTCTTAAACGTTTAGTCTTCGCGTTTACGCGTGCGAACGATCATGGTAACTTACCGTAGGCATTTATAACGTGATGGGTGTATCAAGTGCTTGTCACAGCCGATCACTGTGTTACAGTTTTATGTTCTTGGCCCATCACCGCTATTACCTACCGGGGTTTTTTTTTTCGTTGTTTTTTACGCGCTTTACGTGCCCTTTGTCGGTCATTGTTGTGTTCGCGTATTGTATTTTTACGTTAATACGTATATTTATAATATCTATAATATTTATATTTAATAACTATTAATTAATGTATATATTTTATTCTCTATGCTAATAAATGTTAAATAATACTTCACTTATTTATATCATTGTATTAGGATACAGTTTGATGAATATTGATAACCTACCATTCTAAGGAGTTTTTGAGTTTTTAAAATTGAAACGTGTTTTACTGTTTATTAAAAAAAAATCAATTTAGAATATATAATACATAAAAATAACGACATAATATAAAACAAATATGTATTATTATTAATATTATTATATAATGAAATAATAACATTATATACATGTAAATTCAATGTTTATTTTTAATAATATATAGCTTTTAGCTTTTTACGAAATTTCACCTAAAATGAATATATAAAAACAAATACAAAATAATATTAAATAAATTGATTTATTTATGGTCGAAATTTTCAATGTAGAATAAAAAACGGAAAAAAAATTAAAATGAGGTAGGTACTTAGGATTTTTCAGATACATTAATTTTTATAACAATAGCATCAATTTGAAGTAAAATGGTTTTTTTATGAACAAAATATATATAATAATAATCGATCAAAAATGTGTCATAAAATCGTTAAATTTCAATCAATCAAAAAAAAAAAATTCCACGTACTTCACTGGAAAATGTTATTATTAGGTTTGAATAAAAAAGTTAAAATTTGGAGTTGTTTTGTAATTCATTGTTTACATTTAATCTCCAATACCTGAGATAAAATACAATTAGTCTTCCAAATGAACACAAAATTAAAAATGTTTAAAATTTAAACTCAAAATTTAAAAACCGAGCATCTCTCTCAAATTACCTCAAAATCAGTATTTTTATAAAAAAATCGACTGTCTATAGTATATAAAATTTTTTTCCTCACATACAGGCTTTTTGGGTACCTATGATTTTTGTAAAGATAAAAAAATTTGATTCAATAAAAAAAAATGGTCAAAAAGAATCTTAAATCATAAATGTATTACTAGTTTATTAAAGAAGGGCTTGGTTTCCCCAAACATGTCATCCTATGATTAACTATTTCACTCCCCCATCCTTAAACCATTTCTAAATACACTACTGCAGCCCTATCCACTTGTTTTTTAACATACAATTTTAATTATTAATTTAAATATAATAAATCAATATTGCATTATTAAAATATAAGACATTAAAAAAATACATTACTTTCATGGGCGTATCCGGCTCAAATCTAGCAACGGGATATTCTGATTTGTTAATAATAAATATTGTACAATCACCTTTAATTTGCCTGAAAAAATTGCAATTTAAAAATATTATAATAATAACATCTGATCCCAAAATGTTATTAATTGTAGATATTTATATATATTATTTTATAGAAATTAAGTAATAATAATATGTAGCTATGTCGGTGATCATATTTTGATTTACATAATTATAGGTATCATTAGCATTTGTTCAAAATACGGGATTTTTCTGCAGAATAATTTAAATTTTTACAGTTGATATTAATTTTAAAAGTTTTTAATACATTTCTTTAGTTACAATATTACATTCAGCCTACTTTTTCCAGCAGTCGAAAAGTCAATTATTGTTAAGTTACAGTTTAAACAAAATTAGATAGAAAGGACTGTGTGGGTTTTAAAATAATATTTATTGGAAACAAAAAACAGCAGAGCACTATGCTATATTTAAAAAAAAATTCAAGGTCGGGTTTGAATTTCTAATTCTTGTATACGTGCCTAGTATATATAAAACGAGCTTCGTTTTAAATCACCTTATCGGAAGAAATTAATAATTGACAGACTTTTACGCAGATCTCCTTAACAACCGTGTTCTACTAGATCGAATAGATACCTCTAACTACCCGTACACCATAGAGTTACAATAAAAAAAAATAAACCGGATTGTTTGCGGACGAAATGAATTCGTCGCGTTCTGACAAAGTCTTATGCTTACGATTTCGAAGGCGTGGAGAAAATCACGGCCAAGGGGAAAGAAGACATATTGTGAAAAACCACATGACGTTCGGGAACCACAAAAATAACTATTTTGTGACGAGGATTTCAACCGGTATACAGAAAACGTCTCGAATCAGCCTTTCGAGTATAAGTTGATGATCATCAAAACGAAGAAACAGACTAACAAATGACATGATGACAAAGGATATGTACTTGAGGATCAAGCACATACGTTTGTACATGTTCATTACAAAATTGAGTAAGTTAAACTGAAAACTTTTGTACTAATTCTTGTATTTTGTTTTAGCAAAGTAATAGAGCCAAAAATTGTAACCAAGTCGAAACCGTCGAACTCGAAATTTGTCATTTAATTGTTAATATTTTATACTTGTATAATATAAATGTGTTGTATAATTGTAAATAACTTGTACTCGTATATAATGTTTCAGATGGAAGTTCTAAGATTTTTATTTTGCCCATATTAAATTGTTTTTACACTAATACCTATGTAAATAATTTATACTATACTCGGCTCAATTCCAACTAAGATTACTTTAGTTCGTGCACGCTGACGATCCGCACATTGGTGTAGTTACGGTCTTTTACGGAGGGGCATATTATTTTACAAGGACGGTCAAACTAGCATTTTTATATTCTACGTGCATATTCAACATGTACATTGTGCGTTTATTTATTTCTCCAACCTGACCTACTATGAATGTATATGATAACAACAATTGATAACAGATAAAACCAGTGGTAATGTGTGGGGGGACATCTTTTGCTGAGCTTAATTTTGGCGTCCCCTTTATTGAAAATAATTTTAATAATAATAATGATGATGATTGCGCTTATTACACAGTTGATACGGCGCACTCGCACCAGGAAGGATATGTCAAACATAAAATACAGATAACAAAGTTTTAATTCCTAAGATTTTTAAATTGTAATAGTATGTACAGGATATAACATATATAGGTATTATTCATAGGTAAAAAGATACAAATGATTAGTATGTAGGTAAAGTAAAGTATTGGTGGAGGCAGGTGAAGATGTGGAAAGAACTGTAAAGGACGATGGAGAGACGATCAATACGCAACCGATTATTGCTTTCCAGTCGAAAGTTCATGGAGACGGAGTTCAGTGTATCCGACCCGTAATAATCACACCAACCACACGGCACGAACACAAGCCGGGACGTCGCACGGGACCGCACTTGGATGGATGGAAGGATGGATGCCGAGTACACACTCGGGCAGTAAAACGGACATCACGTAATAACACTCGGAGCGCGTAAATGGAACGGCTCTACCAGGTACACCATCGCCAGACGCTTAACCGTAAACAAAACGGAACGCGCACACGGTGTTGGTGGGACAGGAGTAAAATACACAAAACAGAGACGGAAAACACGGTCACACGGCAAAAAAAAGAGGAAAAACAGAAAAAACGACGACCAACGCCGTACAGTATCGTCCAACGACTTAGAAGAGAAAAAAAAGAAGAAAAAAAAACCGTTTTTGTTATCACGGCGGACGGCAACGTTGATAACGGTCATTCGGTGTAGCCACCCCCGGTCGGTCGTGACTTGCTCAAACAAATGACGTGTAGGTAAATATAAAAAAAGTTAAAAAAATAATATATTTGGTGTTTGGGTAACCCAAAAACGGTAATGAATGATCCTAACCACGGTTTTATAATATGACCGTACTGACGAAAATAGGTCTATTTTAATGGAGACTGATTTTTTATTTTTGTTATTCATATAATTTTATTAGTTTCATAATATTATGAAGTATATTTTAAAATGATACATTATATACTATCCACACACCACACAACTGCTTTTTAAAGGGTTTTGTATAGGTAATTTTTAAGAAATTTAAAAAGAAATAAAAATCCATCATTTTAAACTTATTTGAATAAATTTTTAGAGTACTTTAAATATAGTCTTGTATCAATATCATTTTTAATTGTCATGTAATCACGATATTTGTTAAAAAATATGTTTACGCATTTTTCATTTTTAGCAACATGAGAATATTGTAGAAAGATGAAATAAAAACTAAATCATAAAGAACAATATTTTCTAGCGATCGATGGAGAAGATTTTTGATTTTTGAGTTGTTTGAAAAATAAAAAAATAGCTATTTTAAACAGCTCAAACAACATGTATCAATGAAAATATCAAAAATCGAGTCCATCATTCGCTAGTTCATGTTATTAGCTATAATTCATATTTCCATCGTGTTTGTAAGTTGATAAAAATGAAAAATGCTAAAGAATTGAAAAATTGTTAGTGTGGCGCTTTCTTAAGACTGAATTTGATTTTTTTTCATATAATTTTATACATATAATGTTATATATTATGAATGCTAGAGTATATATTATCTGCTATCTAGAATTTGTTGTTTTGTACATAATATAAAACAATTAAATAAAACAAGTTAATAAATGGTATTTAGTTATAAATTGTTTGCAAAATCTATACTATAAAAAAAACTATTCCGGTTAAAACCACAAATGTATTATGGGTTAAAAGTATTATTTTTTATGACAATTTGATTTTTTTACTGTTCTTATTTCAGAAATTCTTAGTGTCTGAAAAATTTCAAATCAAAATTGAATAAGGTTTAATGATTCAAGGGATGTTTTTTTCTTGCATAAGCTTTAGACCCCCCCCCCTTGCAATTATTTTCCATTTTAGTCACTGGACAAAACTAAATGTTCATGATAATTTGGCACTAATCCGTTGTACGTTCGGTTTGAACGATTTGTCTAAATATGAAAATGTTTACTACGTCGGGAGAAGATTTCAATATAAATAAATTAATGCATTTTCATTCGTAGCGTCAAGCGTGTAACAATCGTTTTATTAAATACACAAAAAAAACAATAAATAATTAATATGAAATTAAAAGAAAAGACGCGTAACGTTTTGATGCAAACGTGTGGCGCAAAACGGAAAGTCGGACGCAATGGTTGTAACTCGTAAGACATGTTGACGAGTCGGTTGACTTAAATGAGACGGTAATATTTTTACAAAAGTCAGTGATATTGCCAGAAATGTTATCTAACCTATAAGACAATTTATTTATTTTATTTTATTTTAATGTCAATAAAAACCGTATAGATTTTTGATAAATTATAACAAACAAGTAGTACGCAAATCTGTCAAGATGACATTTTTAAACATTGCCCAGCTTTTTGTTGTGTGTAATCGACTCATTGATTGATTTACGCAGATCAGTAATAGCATGAAAAATGTCTTTAATAAAGCATGCGTGTAGTGAACATTTACTAAATACAGAAGAAGCATACCGGTTGGTAGCAAGGGAGGCTGACATTTTTTATGAATTTCATAACACGGTCGTCTCGAAAAATGTTACGGGCATATAAAACTCACTCGGGAGACAGATGCAAGCTTATAGTATTTTACCTGGCCCTAAAGTTTCCACAAGAGTAAAGTTGTGAACGGAATCGGAGGTGGGATGCTACAGCTATAAGCAATAAACTTACTAGAAGAAAGTCAATACTTTTAATTGAAGTTAATCTATTCGATTCTGAGCGGAGCAACGAAATTATTAATTTTATAATATTATTATTTTTTTTCTATGAGCAACATTTCCATTAGAAGGTGTTGAGGAGGAGCTCCTGGAAAACGGCCCTCAGATTTGTTTTTTTTTTTTTGTATAATATCTCCACCACCTGTGTCCTATATGACGTACAAAGTACTGCCATCCCTACTGACTCCTTACGAGAGCAGTCCATCCAACCTCTGTTGCCTGAATTTTTAAAGTAAGAGTGGATAAACCGTACAATTGTATGAGACACAATAACTTTGTATACAAGACTTTTCTTTATTTTATAATATATTCAAATATTTATTTATTTCATAAATTATATAATATTATAAACTTACTTTCAATTTTAAAATAATTTAGAATTATGTAATTCATTGTTATCTATGTTATACGTAAGCATAGGATATATATGTATGTTGTTATTATACTTACTCTCTATCAGTAGAATCATTAACGGGTTTTGTTTTGAATTTTAAATATTTCCAAAGACCATGTGCATTTTTACTATTTATACGACATTTAAATACAGATATATTATAGTTATTCAAATTTTTTGGTTTTCGTGCCTGAGAAAAAAATGGTTACAATCAATTCTTTTTTAGAACCACTATTTTACATAGAATAATATTTTATTGGTTTTATAATGATGTGCTTTTTTATGTCCGAACATAAAAATTCTATAAGAAGGATTGCTCCAATCATTACATAATATATACAGTACCATTTTCGGTAGCAAATTGCATATAGTTACATTAATTTTTTGATTTTTTACATTTTCAATAAACGCGCAAGGAATAACCACTAAAAAATGACATGAAAAAAATGAAAACAAAATTGTGGCAAAATTCTGCGTAACTAAATAAATTATACAAGACGCTTGAAATTGTAACGAAAATGTATATAACTATAGGTACTTAACGTAAACATATTTTGAAATTGATTCCCACTGTTGAGTTATTTATAGCAATTTTTTCTTTTTCATTCTTTTTACATAAAATAATTTATTTTAGTTTTTAAGACTTAAAAATTGTATACAATTTAAAAGTATGTCATTCTATTTTGATAAGATTTGAAATTTAGGTATGTAATTTACTATAATATTGTTTTAATAAAATTTTCTAAATTATCCCAATTTCAACTTATTATAGTAATTATTTTAAGATTTAAAGATACGATCATTTAATACAAGGTTTAATGTGTATTCAATTGATATTAAAAAAATCATAGTCATAATTTTTTTTTATGTAACAATTTTAGGATAAAATTTGTTATTTTGTTAAGATATATGATAAATAAATGTGCATAATCAATATTGTTTATAATATTATAATTTTTCAGTAAATTTTTTTTATAAATGTTAGTTTATACCAAATATGTATTTTAGAACCATATTTAAAATAGGTTTTTCTAATTTTAGATAATTTATAAAAGTAATAGAATTTTGAGGGTGTTAAGATCCGAAAATATAATACAGGGTTAGTACTAACTAATGATAAATAATATGAGTTTGTAGCTATATTGTCAAAATATACTGAATATATTAGTTTCTATCGACAATAATACTTATGTTATATGTACATAAGCTTCCCTCAGAAACATTTTATCGAAAGAAATGAACTAGTATCCTATCCAACGAGTGAAATGTATATACTCCCAATTTACTGACTTTCTTTATTTTGAATCTATTGATAATATATATAGTTTACTATACTGTATATTATTCAGCGATGTCGAATTAACTCTTTTATTCTTTTTATATTTGTTTGAATTTAAAAAGTAATTATTTAATTAATTAATTAATTAATTTTAATTATTTTATACCTATATATGTGTAACTATATGTGTATAACTAAATATGTATTATTTACATAGGTTTGGAATACATGCAGTAGTTATAAATATATCAGTGATTTATTAAATCCGGGATCTAGTTCAACGTGTTATTGGTACCCGGATTAAAAAAAGCATATTATACGAACTTGGGATTATGTAAAAATATTACATTTTGAATTACAAATGTATAAAAATGAAAAACAATTATTGATATAGCTAGTTATATAATTTTCCAAAGTCCTGGTGCTAATGTTACGCACCTTGACGAGACATACGTAAATATGTATGGTTTCAAAAAAAACGATTGCTTTACGATAAAAAAAAAAATTAAAATTAAAAACCGAATTATCTATATTATTGAAATTATGCCTCATAGCAATAATATAAATAAACAAAAATACTAACATTATTTATCATATCATATTGTTATAAATATTTTACTCTATATAACTCGCGTTAAATCGCCAGAAAAGGATCTGTGGTCGATCTGGACCAATACAAACACATAAGACGACATTCGTCTTACATTTTATTATTTCAAAAGATATGCTGATTTTTTTCCAAGAATATAGAACAACATTTTACATTTTTCAAAAAAATGTTTATGATTTATTAATTAATTATTATATTATATATTATACCATTGATTATATATTACTATGGGTTGGCCACTCGTATATAAAATTGTACGCATGTCAAGTAGCGGATACTCACTTTAAGCGTTGCGTTCTGATGTTAGTTATGGCGGATGGCATAGCGTTTGAACTTACTTTGAACTCATACTTATGAACTTAGATCTTTAACATGAATTATTCCACATATATGACCATCAAATGATGTTTAGTTGAAGTAAATAGTATATTAGACATTTGCAAATAGGAATTTCACTCCTCTGCATATATCTCGATTGTCGGTTAAAAACCAGCATCATCAATAAAAATCAATAGTATAAAAAGGTAAAACTTACAGCATTCGGGTTCTATAAATTGGTTTAATTCAAATGTATAATTTTATAATAGAGCTGAAAAAAAAAGTATTATTTACCTTGGTTCTAGTAAAACCAGAGAATTCAAAACCCAGTACATCAAATTCTCCATTATTTTTTCCAAGATTCGCTAATTTAATCATATTTTCATCACATGCAGTCTCTTCACCACACGGAAAAAAATTAAAAATAATTAGCGCTTTATTTCTATAATAATGAGAAAGAAAATTATTAATAATTATAACATTATACAATATTATAATGTATAATTTATAATAATAATAAATTTACGGATTAGCTCAAATAAAATGAATCATTTCATGCATGAAAAATATATCTTTCTGATCCTAAGGTACCGTAGTTTGTCATCGTATCAGTAACCATTGTTGTATATTTGGCCTATATATATCTATTTTATATATTATATAATATGCACATGTGTGCATATATTCATGCCTGTATATAGGTAGTTGTAATATATGTCAATATAGTCTAAATCGACCACGCGATTCACGCCTCATCTAAATTTAAAATTGTTTATGTCACACTTTTATAATTTAATCTGATTATAAAAACCAAAAATGTTGATTGTAATAGGTAGTCTCCCTCGCGAGAGGTACCCGCAAGAAATCTCTTGGGGCAAGTAGTTTTATGTGTATCATTGTGCTCTATATGTTTTTATTTTATTAAAGTGTTTTACGTATATCAAGTTTAACTACAGTTTTATTTTATTTTATGGTAGCATACAAATCGCCAGTAGTGTGTTCGTTATTAATATTTACTTTGATACCGGTCAGTCATTATTGACCTTGGGCGTATTCAAGTTAAACTACCGTGAGCTAAACGTGAGAGTCTGCTCTTTAGGCCTTAGTTTTAACTTTTTGCTAACCCGGTCATAGCTGAAGGTTCCTCGAGTATTATTTTAACGTTCGAGAGACCAGATCATTCGCTAGGTGTATAACATATATGGACGTA
>JAIPRL010004102.1:0-40965 GCA_025469235.1 Pemphigus obesinymphae | reverse complement strand
GTATGATGGGATTTTCCAAAAGATCCCTTAGAAGGGATTTTTGGGTATCTTACCGGGTGTACCTCTTAAAGGACGCTGAACTAAAGTTCATCTCGTTCGAACAGTGTACCTATCACCAACAACCCTGCAGGATTTATAGCAATAATGTTCTAATAAAATAAGTTTCCGACAAAATATGGTTCCAAAGAAATATGTTTCCGAGAAAATAAGTTTCCGATAAAATACGTTTCCGACTAAATACGTTTCCGAAAAAATGTGTTTCAGAAGAAATACGGTTCCGAATAAATATTTTTCCGCAAAATACTGTTCAGGGAAAATATGTTTCCGACAAAATAAGTTTCCAATAAAATACGTTTCCGACAAAATATGTTTCCAAAAAAATACGTTTCCGATAAAATAAGATTCCGACAAAATCCGTTTCCGACAAAATGTGTTTCAGAAAAAATATGTTTCCAACAAATTATTTTTCTAGAAAAATACGTTTCCGTGTATATATTTTCCAACTTTATATGCGTCTCCACATGTAATACAATTTTTCATTAATTTTTAATCAGGTAATTCATATAAAATCCTGAAAAAATATTGTTTTTATTCAATATAAAGGGGTTGTTGGACATATGCTGACGTAGTAAAGTAGGGAGTCTGACATTTGCTGACAAGAGGGAGGAGGTCTAAAAAGGCCAAAAATGTGCTGACGTAATACTTGAACGCCCCCTCAGAACATTTTCGTCTTTTTTAGATGTCATCCCCTTCCTTTTGCCAGTAAACAACACACCACTCTACGTCAGCAAATGTCCCACAACCATATTCATTTTAGTAAAATTTTGCCAGATAAATTGCCATGGTGGCGGCGGCGCTTTTCAGTAGGTGTAGTCCAAACTAATCGCCGTGTATTTTGGCCACGCGGCGTACCTCACCAAGTTGTTTATCATAAATGTATAAAAATAAACGATTTCGGCTGACAATATTTATAGATTAATGTGATATGGAACTGGAATATACTAAAATAGATGTATATTATATTATATTATATTTACTCGTTTACGGCACTATTATAATATATATTCGGTAATAACATCCAAATACGGATAACCCCTTTTTTTTATTATCGTTTTTTTTTTCGTTATCGCGCCGCCGCAGCCATGCCAATTTATCTGGCTGTACTAACTTATTACTGATATTATCCAAGATTATATTTTAATTGGACACGCACAACGTACAGGTGTTTATTTCTTGTTACATTCTGTTTTGACTGTGTTTTAAATTTGTCTTTACCTATTCATCTATGCTAATTACCTGTTTTTTACAACGATTTTAATAATATTATATTGTATAAATATGAGAATAAAAATTTATGTCGTCAGAAATGACATCGTTACTATGGACTATGTGACTAGAAAACCTAGATAATAAAGAGAGTGGCCAACTAGGTGATGATTTTCTATTGGCTTATTGTTATCAGTTGTTATGGACGCCATTTTTCGCCCAAATGTCATTAAAATAGGGTACATAAACATACGATTTTGACGTTTTTCTGGTGTTTTTGAAATAAAATACAAAATATCTCTTATATATTATTCATAAGTGATCAGGTAATAAATTTGTATTATACTGTAATATTACTTATATGTATTTTATTATATTTAATACGCTTTTTTAGAATGCCTTCATGTTGTGCGTTTGGATGCACGAATCCCAGTAAACATGGGCATATTAAATGGGTGTTAAATGTCTTTAACTCTAATTTTTTATCCTAGAGTTATGGTCAACTTTTTGCCTGCATTATTTTAATGGAATTTTTTAGTGACCAACTTCTGGCAACATTTCCGTAAAATTTACGCGGGAATTATATTGTAAAATTTAAAATGGTGAAAATGGCGGTTTATCAATGAGTTGGCCACTCTCTTATTATCTAGGCTCTCTAGATGTGACCACACCACTTAAACCGCCATCCTGTAATGCTTCATCTATCAGTATAAGGTCTATGGGATAAGCAAGCACACCCCGGACACTCTTTAAAATTAACATTGTTAGTAATTAGTGTACATATCACGGTGAAACGTGACGGCCATATTGCCATTTAGCAATAAGTGTGACCACATACTCAATATTGTATATCGTTCCATCCACGCTACCCCCTGTCCTTCGGCATGTCGCTGACGCGCTGTCGTCGTCATGTGCTCTCTTTCGTTCCGTAACCGTTATCATAACGTATTACGTAACTGATAACGATTTCTAAATGGGAAAATGGCCGTCTGTTTTTTGTTTACATATAAGTATCCCTTCTAATTTAATCTATTCTGTGGTACAAGTAGGGTTAATTGTACCATCTATGGGTGGATTGAAAAAGAACCACGAACTAAGATATAGAGGACTAGACACAATATGACAGAAGAGTGTACAAGTGTTCGCGGGAGGTGTTTTAATTTTTTGCTAGGCTAGCGCTACCTAATTCCTTTCTGAATACTACGAGTACTTGCACTACCTACTATCGAAAAAATCTAATGATAATGAGTGTAGAATATAGGTAGCACCACCATAGCAAAAAGTTGAAAGACCACTGCATACCGCTACTGTATATACTTTTAGGGAAATTATATCAACATGTGTGTCTAGTCCTCTATATCTTGGTTCGTGATAAGAACATAATATTATAAATTAAGTATACATAGCTAGTTCACGTCAATAATATATAATGCAAACTAATATTTTTGGGATTTTCTGTAAATAGATAGCGTACCATATACACATTTATATTTGACAGCACTAAACTCAAAATTATGATTTAAAATAAAAGTGGCAATGCAATTATACTCACCACACGTTAAAGATGAAACACGTTTTTGTATTATTATACAGTGTTACCTAAAATAACGCAGTATACGGTATACGTGTACGACAATAGTCAATAAATATTGGTACTCTATATGCCAACATAACGCTGTTCACTTTGATAATTTTGCGGGGTAGAAAACGGTCACCTCTTGCGCGACGTGTTTCACTCTTAAAGTGCGGTGAGTATAAAAGTAAAACAGCACAAAAATTGCTTTGTATTTAAAAATTAATTTTGTGGCGTCCTTTTAGACGTGTTCTATCTATATGCATTCCATGATAATATCATTATAGAAATATTAGTAACATTCTTGTTTACTTGAAGAACTTTTACCACTTGTTGCACTGTAATTGTCGAAACATTTGAAGGCTATTCCTCTACTATCCTCTTACTATGCAGATACTAGTCCATACCATAGAGTAACATAGAGGCGGCGTTCCCTATGTTGACTGTGTAAGTCATTTGAAGCTCAACACGGTTAGGTTGGCGAACTGTACCAAGAGGAATTACGCATTTATTTTCCGCTAGATCACATTGTATACATTCTATAAATTGATAACTACACTGGATAAGATAACCAGGGTCGGCGGAAGTTCAATACAACCGAAACAGTTGTTTAGGGCCCCGCGCCATATATATAACGTGGGACCCTATATGAAGGCTATGAACATATATTTTATTGAGAAGAAAAACACAATATTTTTTATTTATTCTATTTTACACTATGATATTATTTAAGGTATTTAATTTTGCCTAACAATATACTTTAAATACCACCTTCTTATACCTCATTGGGAATCCATAATATCTTAAACCGTGGATAAGCACGGATTACACTAGGCTGGGGTTGCCAGTTGTGAATTTAGTAATTAGTAGCCACTACTGTCAGCTGTGGATCAGCATGGTGTGATCACAAATTCGTTTCTGATGTCGCTAGCCAGTGAGTATTCGTCGTGGGCTGGCGATGTTGGACGAGTTCAACTTTTGTTAGCAAGCAGCGGCGACCAATAGTTCACGTAACTGCTGGTACCAGCCGGCAACGCGATCACTATTGTCACTATCAGCAGCTAGTACCTACCACGTGGTCTTTTGTTTTTTGTTATAATTGTTGTATCAATTTGTTACAATGAATGATTTAAAGAAATCATTTCGTTTTTAAATATATTTTAAAATTATTCATGTTTGTGTGTGGGACGTTACGGGAATAGATTAGCATTTGAATCGGAATATGAAAAGGGTGTCCTACAATAAACATTTAGACGACTTAAGAAGTGCAGGGATTTCTGGTACATTTGAGTAGATTTAAAAAAAAAATTGAATAGTTTACGAGACCCCTATCGAAAAGAACTGAATAAGGTTCAAAAGTCTAAAAAAAGTGGTTCCGGTGCAAACGATAATAATATTCGGTTTAACAATATTTCCCAAAAAACTTCGTTGACTGATTATTATGAATGGTATTATAATATCTACATTAGCACATGCGTTGCACTCAAAATTTATCGCATTCAAAAGATTTAGATCTATAGGGTGTCACACTCAAAAGGAGTTGTACTTAAAAGGTGTGATACTAGTGATTTGATCAATCTAGTATTATATAAATAATACAACGAATAATGTTGATACAACTATACAAGTATAGGAAATTATTATTTTTATATCAAATGTTAAAAAAATATATTATGTTTTAATTTTTAAATATAAATTCGTATACATTTACTCGAATAGTTGATAAATTACAATAGATTCCAAACTGTCGTTTAAATAATTCAAATGTAAATAGCTACAAAATCAAGCTATATAGAGATTGAAGTAACTTCAAATTCTGTTTGACTACTAGAAAATAATTATGAAGTACCTACCTACCCTATTTACCATGTTCATGTACTTACCTTTATTATGTTTATATGATATCACATTATTCAGATTTGTATATTTGTGTGAAAATTGTATAAAATGACAGTGATAATTTTTAAGATTTTGTAATGATCGAACTTAAACCTAATATAGCTGTTTTAGTCGTCTTAGGAATACAAATATATTTTTACTATCTATTTTTTGTAATGATCTATAATTTAAAAATATTTATAAAAAAGTGATTTTAACAAGCTATAGAAGTAAAAGATTTCAGGCCACAGTATATACGCTAAATTTAACAACTTATTCAGGAGTCAAAACTTCCGTGAACTATATTTTGTGTAGCACATATTTATTATTTTGATAAATTATTCAAAACATTATTGACAAAACGAGGAATGTATTAATATTTCAGAATGACTTTTATTAGTTTTAATTTTCTCTGAAACAAAAGGTGTAATACGAAAACTCGAAAATTTTGGTTCTGAATAAAATAAGTGGTTTGTAATAATAAAACCCGAAAATAATAAGTTCGTTATATATATAATAATGAGTTAATTATTGTATTAGTTACTTTATCAACCTGTTCATCGGAAACACTTTAGAGGTGAACGACTATCTTCTAGAAAGCGAACGCCAGTTTCCGTCTTAGGCGGAATATTTTAAAATTAATTACCTAATTAACAATATTATTTCTGATAAAATACATATACTGAGGTATAGGAATTGCACCCAAAAGTAAATCTATTAATGAGGTGTTGTACTCAAATTCAATGTGTCGCACTCAAAGGTGTTGAACTTACAAGAAGTCTCACTTAAAAGGATTTGCAGCCGTAAGTATTATACTCAAGTTAATGCCTCCTAATATATTATAGCATAGGTACTTACACTATACAGTATACACTATACGTCTATACACAATAGCTAAAAAAATTCATTGACAACAATATAATATGTACAAAAAGGAAAAAAAGTGAAAACTCTTTAATGTTATTTTTAATATTAATATTATTAAAATTAAAAATTAAAAAATATTTTTCAATTGCAATATAATATTATGGAAGCAATGAAATTATTATTATTATGGGAGCGTGAACAGGTCTTGAATCAGCTGTCAAGTATCTCTCTAGCAGACCTTTGGTAGTTTGATTTTTAGAATAAGTGTAAGGTATGTTTTTTTGTTCCAAGGAAGGACATTATAAAATGATTGTATGCTGGAGCGGTGCATCTTTATAGGACGGAATTATTCGGTTTGGATGTATAGTTTTAATACATTTTAATACTTTTTAAGAACCGAGAACATTTTTGATTTATGTGTTATATTTTGTTTCCCAAAAATAGAAATATTGTGTTAACTTGGTCCATGGAAATAAATGCGGGGGGCCATAAAAATATATATAAACGTTTTATGTGTAGTGCTAGAACGATTTCTCGTCATTTCTCTACACTAAAATAACATTTTTATTTATTTTATTTTCAGGATGTATGACAAGTAATTGCTATTTTTTTTTTATACATAATATATGTTTATAAAATTCATTTTAGATATTATTTCGTATTTTTCTATACTTTTACAAATATTCTTATATATGTGTGTACAAACGACATGCCTATGCGATAGTATAATAGCATAATATACGTGATTTATAATTTTATACGTTTACGGAATACTAATCGATATATTTTGAAGTCGTTAAGATATATAAGTACATATAACATATATTATTTGTAGATTCAGTGCAATTAAGAAGTGAAAGGTTCTAGAGTATCCGGAGAAGATATTTTCATATTCAAATAAAAATATAAAAAATACAATTTAAAGATAGTACATCGTACATAATAATATCATACTATCAGAAGTATTTCGAGCATGTCCTATATATTATGTCGTGAACATTACATGCGTGTGGACTGTAGACAGTGTATACAGTGTATATACAGTGTATAGGTATTCCATTGGGATGGACGATGGTAATCGTCAATTATAATACCCGGGGGTTATACTTGGAACACGTCACTGTTAGTGGGTTTGTTTTCGTGTTTTCGTGTTTTTATTTTTTAAATTTAATTTCTAGTTTAGATTCAACCGATGATGTCATCGAAAAAATAATGTGTGTAACACATAGTTGAAAATCTAATAATAATTTTGAAAAAGCAGAGCAAAATACTCGAGGAATTCAAAACTCTTTTTTTATTTTTAGTTTTTTATGAAGTGTTTTGATTTTTGAATAGTATATTTAAATTTTAAATATTATTTAATAATAAAACATTTTTTTTTACTCGGTAATTAATTTAATTAATTAATTGATCTAATTTACGCCATTGTACCTACTATATTTGTAAATATTTCCCAGAAATCATATATATATATATATATATATATATATTAATATATATTCACATCATATCATTATAACTATTTTAAACCTTTGTATAATTTGATAAATCCTATATAATTTAATACAATTTGTTCAGTTTCTATATAGTTTTCAAAACTTACGTACTTATATATAATATACCAAAATCTAGACCCATTATCTAAGTAGGTTTTTTAGTAAAAAACCATGTTTGTAAATGTAAATGACCTCATGTTTTTGTATAATTTACATCCAACGATTCTCGAAACCCATCATTAGTATATGCTTCGTAAAATAATTAATTATTAGGTATATCACTCGAATAGGTAATACATTATTTTTCAAATATTCCTCCAAATTCTATTGATTTTATATATTATACATAAATTGTTTAAAAATTATTGTTTTGTTGATGATAATACACTCGTTTTAACTAAACGAATTTTCAAGTCAAACTTTTTTGACTATTTTTAAACAACTATTTTTTATTATTATTTTGGATAGACTTATTTCGTGTAGAATTAATTTTGCTTCTAAATAAATTACTTTTTCAACCCGTATGGCTATGTCATACTACTGTTTTCCACTGTGAAATAACTTTAAACATAAATAAAACATCACACGTCCTATATATTATATTATACACTATTGTTTTTCATTTAAAATTGTTAGACGAGATAGAAATTTAAAATTATATTAGTACTTATAATTTGCATTAAAATTATATCAGCTGGATCTATATATGAAATAAAGACATTGTTTTATGTCATTAGTATAAAATTCAAATATCATCCATCGGAACATGTATTTACGAGTGCTATAATCGAAGCACTCAGGTATAGATGTATTATAACATAATTTAAATAGTATAGTACCTATAAAATTAAGTGTAAGAATTCGAAAAAATGAGGAAGTACAATGTACATAAATATATATGTGTAGAATAAAGTAGAAAATTTAATATTAATATAAACAAATGTAGAATTCCTGATCAAATTTGATACCGAAACATGGAATTGCATGTACTAATTGATCAAATACTTGTTTACAGAAAAAAAAAAAATCATTTTAGAACCAATAACTACTCCTTTGCTCCATTCAGAATTAAAAAATTTAATCAGTCATTTTAAGAGAACGCCACACACCCGATTCTCAAGGAGTTTTGTATAGTACATTTTTATAAAATGTAAGAAAAATGAAATTCTAATAATTTAAAATACATTTTAAATGTACCTAATTTAAAAATAGTCTTGTGTCTACAATTTTTTATTGTTGTGTAATCACGATATTTGTTTAAAAAAAACACATTTATGCATTTCTCATTTTTATGAATGTGAAAATATCGTAGAAAAATGAAACAAAAAATAAATGATTTATAGTAACATATTTAAAGTAGGTAGTTAACAACTTTATCTAATGCCTTATTTGACCGTCTTTTGATACATTGATTTTTTAAAGATAAACAGTTATTTTAAAATTCAAAGAAATTGATTTTTAACAATTCATAAAACGTGTAGATAATGTTCTTATAGCTACCATTTTTTTTTATTTTGTATTTTAACATGTTTGTAAGTTAATAAAAATGAGAAATGCTAATGCGTGATTTTGATTGAAAATTTGTGGGTGTGTCGATTAATTAGTCGAATTTAAATTATATAAATTGGTTTATATATTGGTCATAACTCATAACATATGTTATAACTTTATTTTGAAATAGGTAACTAAATTAAATTAAATTAAAATACGTTTATACTTTAATCTATACTTATACCTATATTTATGTACAATGTACCATTTGTACATAATGTGATAGATATAATATATTATACGAGTATATCTATGGGATAGTTTATTGAATAGTATCCGTAAATTCACCATTGCCACCAGATAATGAACTGTTTATTATATGTATGTATATAATTAAAAAATGTTTGAAAACCGAGTTTTAAAAATTTAGAAACACGACATTTGTCAGGTTTTAAAAATGATCGTGTAGGAATCTGTGGAGTCGAAATGTATTTTTGAAAAGCTTATCAAAGAATAAATTAAAGTTAGTATAAATAAATTTAAACAATTCCTAGTGCTATATTGTAAATTAATTTTATTGAATGCAGTTATAATCGTATTTATTTTTTATCAAGGCATTTTTTAAATGCTTTTGACTCTTGTTTAAATATATTCTAAAATATTACATTTGTCATTCCCCCTTATATTTTAGAGCCCGATTTACGATGTATAAATCTATCATGATCATACTATAATGCTCACTATATAGTTTATACAGTAATTATACATCATATATTTATTCATATTAATTGAATAATTACTATGTAATCATAAATTATAAGAAAAGACTGTCAGTAGGAGTTGGAAACATTTTGCTCATCGGAATACTGGTGGCAGATGTAAATGAATTTGAAAGCAATGATAAATAAATTTCTTCGATAAAACAATTTTGATCGAAGATTGGTGTAGTATTATTTTCCGCGATTCATGATAATTTACCATTATATTCAATAGTTTTCCCTTACGTTTAACAAAATTATAAAAATGACTAAAAAGTAATAAAAATCTTTGAAAGTTTTTAATGTTAATGTAAATTTATGGTGTAAATTGCAAGTTGCTAGAATTATAGTAGAATATAAAATGTATAACTAAAATAAATTATAAATTAAAAAATGTATAACAATATTAGTTATTTTCGGTAGTTTCTCTTATTAACGTTACATAAAACTACTGGGAAAATATTAAAATGCAGATCTCTTTAAAGTACCTGCAAGTAGAATGAATTTTCTATTAGAAAATTCCTACTCAACTTCTTTTACCTCCAAAAATGTTCACATACATATATAAAAAAAAGCAGTAGCTAATGTTGATTTGTTGTATGATATAATGTTTATTTGTTATTTCTTAATATACCTATACAAATATTTTGTGCAGATTGGTAGTTTTCTTTTACGCGTAAAATAACAACTGGTATCAACCAGAGCAAATTTTATACCAGAAATATTTTTCCCTAAAAACTATGAAAAAGCATCTATGCATCCCTCTATTAAAAAAAAAAAAACGTGTACATATATCTACATAAAAAAAATATAAATATAAATAATATAAAATAAATAATATAATAAAATAAATATAAAATGAAACCAGTATGCTCAGAACCGAATAGATAACTTTTTAAAACAATTATCTGAAATAAATTAACCAACATTCTGTTGTATCCAAATGTATTTACTATATATTATGCCTAGTGTTATTAATGTTTATTATTTTAGAATAATACAATGTATTGTACGTATTAGTTATATCCAAAGCTGTAGCAGGATTCGATAGCGTCCTTTGCAAAGAACCGAATTTCCGCCCCTAAATTGGTAATAAGGAAATAAAGTCATCATTTTTTTGGAGTTGTGCCCCCGTTCTTTAAAAATCTAGTTAATAAGCAAAAAAAGAAAGTCATCAACTTATCTTTACAAGATTTTGCCCGTCGAATTTTCGCTCCCCAATCTTAGAAATTTAGGGATAGATATTACTGAATTTCGATTTTTGCGCCTCTTTTTTTGCGCCCTTGGCCTGGGCCAGTTTCGCCAAGTCCTTGTTACGGCTCTGGTTATATCATATATTATGTACTCAGTTTATCCAATCCTAAAATAATCTTTATGATATTATTATTATTTATCATTATGTATTAGCTATTAATGTTATTTTCTATTCAATTAAAAAAAAAAAAAACACACACATTATTATTATTATACATTTGTATAATATACATACAAATAAATTAAAACGAACACGTACTTCAGTATTATAAATAATTATAATAATACTATTTATATACATTGGATATTGTGTACGTGTACTATATATACACAAGTCTTTATAAAAGTTTGAGACCCTGTAGATAGCATGAGCCTTCCTGTTGTACCATCCCCGTAGAGTAAATGCACGTATATTATTTTGGTTGCTTACGTCTGATACATATTACAATTTCGAACATATTTATTCTGGATAGTGGATCAGGAAGAGAACGGTATGTACAATAAGATATTATAATAATAAATCCAATAAAAAGAGCTAATATAGTTTATTGATTCAAAAAGTACAAAATAAATATTGTATTTCAATTTGCTATATTGGCAAATAGGTACTCAAATACTCCCAGAAGAAACTTTTTTATTAAGAAACTATTTAATTAGTTTAATGTTAGCATAAATATGGCAAATGATATTTCATATTATATGAATATATGGTACATTTGAAATTTAAAGTACCTACCTATAGATAATTCATTTTTTGTAAAATTAAATTTACACAAACTATGCTTATGGGTATACTATTTAGTATTAGGTATATGATGCCAGAATCGAAAATTTAAATATTTGGGTAATCAATTTTGTATCTTTAAATTTTACCACCAAATGCTTAAACGTACAGTGTTATTAAATATTGTACTTGCTATGGTATTAATTAAAATATATAATTTTTAATATATATATTATGGAAATGTGTGGATTGTGATTGTGAAAATATTAGTAGGTATCTAATTAAAATGAAAAAAATATTTTTGTGACGTGTATCGTTGACTCATTGATCACGTATAGTTTATACTTTTGAAATCAACTCTGCTAGATAATATTTTTGATAAACATACGATAATATTGGATTTTAGAAGCGATAATTCATAACATACCTAAAAAATGATCCAAAAATGACCGAATTACAGCTGTTTCAAATATTAAAATTAAAATTGATTATTCGAAAACCATATTCTAATTTAAATACAATTTTAACAAATGTAGGCATCACTATAAATAGTTGTATTTAATGAATAAATTAATAGTTTCACCAAAACGGGATTTGGTGAACCGGCCTAAATCAATAATTAATACCTAACGGCAACAGGTAAATAAGTCAAATAAAAAAAAAATTTCATAAAATGGTAGTCAACTAAATCAATTAAGTTACGAAATCAAATAGAAAGAAAAAATATATACTTTATTGTGATACAATATGAAATTAAATTAATTCAGTAGTTAAGAAATTGTATTAGATTATTCATATATTTTTATCAATCCATTATTCATTTACATATATTTAGCAATATTATTATATATTATAATTAAATTATAATAAGGTACTAAATATTCTTTTTTATATTTACCCACTTGATTTACTTACATCTAAGAAATTCTTTATTTTTATCAAAGTTTTTCAAAAGTATTCTATGTCATTTGTATGAGGAAACTTAATGAAAACCGTTTTATGTGTATTGGCTATATTGACTATTGTGTATTTGTTTATTAATATGCCATCGTGATTTCACGCAACATGCCAACACCACCATTAAGATCGGGATCAATGCTTTTAAAGGAATGAGAAATCTCGTTGCGATCACGTTTTGTAATGTTCAAGCCAATTTTAACGGTATATACTTATTTAAAAGCTTATCGTAAAATCACTTAATTTTTATACTATAAAAACCCGATACATTTACTTTAGACATTAACGAACAGTATTTTTCAATAATAATATATAAAAAAAAAAAAAAAAAAAAAGAACGATAATGGCTTTTCAGGTACTGAAAATAAATATATTTTATGTACTATATACGTCTATATAGTCTATACCTATACAGTAAATTGATTTTATTAGGTATTTATACGTAACACCAGTTGACCCAGTGAAAAATTATCATTATCATATTATAGATTAGTCCGGTAAAGTTGGTGCAAGTATTATTTTGTAACTTGTAAGTTTGTAAAAACTAAAAGTTTGAATATACACGTGAATTTTAAATTTCTTCAGCGTTATAATTACGTAATAAATAATCATACAACATTACAATAATATTCATAATAATAATTAATAAAAATAATCCTATCCACCGTACAGGTGCGCACACATGGCCGTGGTGGCGGTAAATAATTAACAGTAAACAATAATTAACAATTAACGGTAAATAGGTAACACACGTATTTGATATTACGCCGCGCGGACACCGTCGCGCCGAGCACTGAACCAAATATATCTCTGATTTCAATAAAAATATTGTTGATTGATTTAATAATATAGGTATGGTTATTGGTTATTAATATACGTCCAATAGAATGTTTGTTGATTGATTTGGAAATAAAATATTTGTTAATTTAACGGTAAAATAACAAAACGTATTATTGTTTTAAAAATAACTTTTATCAATGTCTTGGGTAAAGTTGTTCAATTGAATACAAATTTATTTGAATTAACAAATATTTTGTTAATTCAATTATAAATATTTTATGTTCATTTTTTTCTTTCTCCTTCGTAGAACAAACGCCCATTTGTTAATCAAAATAGTCAATTTAAACAGAATATGTCTTCAATTTAGTAACATATTTTATTATAATAATAAAATCTGTATTAATTTTACAAATTATTTTTATTAAATTATAACTTATATATTTTGTGAAATTTACAAAATGAATTTGTTATTGTGAACACATTTTTTTTTATTAATTTAACATTAAAATAATAAAAATTGTATTATTTCAACAAATATTCGTTTGTTAAAATTTGATTATTGCATATTGTTAATTCTACCAATGATATTTGGTTCAGTGCGTTAAAATATGAGGTGGATCTTGCGGTAAAATAATGCCGCTATGGCCGTTCATGATATACGAAATACGTATATTTATTACAGTTTTTTTTTTTTTTTTAATAGCATATAACATAATATACGAGTATACATATTATATACATGATATGAATACATTATATAAGTAGTTTGTCACCTATCCTATTATTTATAGTAATTAACTATAAATATAAAATAGGTAGTATATTATATAAATATTGTATTTGTTACCGCTACAGCCACCGTGGGCAGTGTGCGGACCTATTAAATATTATATAATATATATATTATTATGTATTATGTTTACCTCTATCGTAAATATACATTTCTAAATGTTCCGAATATTGTAAATGAATTCTTTATTAGCATTAATAATAAAAAATTATCTATGTGCATTGTGATTTGACTGCAGGGCTTAAACCCACTTCCAAAAATAGCAGTAACCAGCTCTGGTAGTAGCCCAAAAATTTTGAGAACCGGTAACCGGTA
This sequence comes from Pemphigus obesinymphae, assembly GCA_025469235.1. Classification (NCBI taxonomy): domain Eukaryota; kingdom Metazoa; phylum Arthropoda; class Insecta; order Hemiptera; family Aphididae; genus Pemphigus; species Pemphigus obesinymphae. Next base: position 26,816 of record JAIPRL010004102.1, on the reverse strand, counting down.
TTAAGTGGTTTTTTAAATACATATATATCGTTAAAAGGTTCTTTGAATATTTAAAAATAAGTGTTTAACGCTTTTCGGTTAAAAACCGCTTCCTAAATTTTAGGATAACCGCTTCTTGGTTTAAAATCACTTCCTATTTCTCATAACCGGTTAACGGTCGTAAGCCGTTTTTAACTTTTTAGAACAGTTCATTACAATTTAAATAGGCTTTTGACAAACCTTTATAATATTTCGTCGTCCAACATTTTGGGCTCTGCTTTCCGTTCTTGGAATAATTGTTAGATTTAGAAAATAAATCCTATCATAAAGTAAACTTCATTGCGATTGAAAATAACACAGTTATAAAGAATTCATAATAATTATAAAATAATGGTCGTAAACAACGATTTTTTCACAATCGTGCCTGCATATAAACCTTATATAATTATATTAATAAAGCCCATGCTTTTAAAAATTGTCAATAAGTCGATCAGCTGATTAATCTAAATACTTCACGTTTAGTACGAGTACACAGAATATTAGGTATATTGTGACAATTGATGGGAGGCAGAAAATAATAACAATAAATAACATTGACGACTATTTTTAGTTAATTTTTTATTACATATCCTATATTTAATATTATACTAGCTATAAACAGTTATCATTTGTGACGATTGACAACACAAAATCATATATATATTAAAATATAATAAATAAATGTTATATTATATAAGGTGTTATAAAATAAAGATTAAATTGTTATAAACAAAAATACCAAGGTAATAATGATGAAGGCATGATAAAAAAAATGAATAATATTATTAATATAATAATATACCTACCTATAAAAAATGATTTTTTTTTGCACTTTAGAAAAGGGTTAGTGGTTTCTTTTTATTACTTTCAACATGGGTTATCGGTTCCGTTACAATAATTACCGGTGATGGTATAAAACGATTACCGGTAAATTTAAAACCCTAAAATATAATGTTCAGTTACCGGTTACCGATGGCCGCTTCTTAGATTTAAAAATAAAAATGGGAAGTGGTTTTCTATTCTCAAAAAAGGTTTTTTAACGGGTTTTTGGGAAAAACTGATTACCTGTTTTAAGCCCTGATTTATAGTTTATAATATTGTATTTAATATTTATAAAAATTATTTTATAATTACCTGTTTAACCTATTATGTAATAAAAACTAAATAAAAATATTATTATTTGAATAAAGTTGTGTAATGTTATACTATACATATATATTTCTATATAATCTAAAATCGTACTTTTATTTATTCTTATTTTGAACTTACAGATAGCTGTGGTACTCACGGCAGGTTTTTTTAATAAACTTTTTTAATAACACTATACTGGGGTGACCCGTTTTTCTTGCTTATTTTTTGTTTTCAAACCGATTTATGAAAATTTTGATAGAAATTAAAATTATTACAATTGACTTTTTTTAAATTTCCGTCCTATTTTTTAATTTTCAAATATGGTCACCGTATAGTATAGGGGCATTTTCCCGATTTACAATTAGTTCATTTATATATAACTTGATGAATACATAACGATAACATTAACGTTAAATAACATATAGAACTAAGTATTTACAAAAAAGAGAAGGAGGGGTCAGAATTAGCTATATAATATATATACAATGCCATTGTGGTTTATTTAGACCATAACTTGTTAAGGAGGTAGGAAACGTAAATGGAACTAGGTGACGGAAAAATGTAATAGGAACTTTGAAAGGGATTTTGGAGAGCAGGTAGGGGGAATAAATTTGCCCATGTAATAATTTAAGCAAAAAACTGAAGTTAACATCACGCCTACGATTAACCAAGAGGTTTTGATCAAAACACTAAAGTACCGGTGTTTAGTTTTGAGGAGCACATTTTACTCGAACCTTTAAACATGACTAACATAATTTAAAAATGTGTGTTGATTTTGCTCAAGCATAATAGAATTAGACATTGTGTTATGGTCCTAAATAACAGAACCGTACTCTAATATTGGTCTAACTAATAAAGAGTAAAGGGCCTTCAGGAATGATACTAATTTAAACTCAGCAGACACATGCTTAACAAAACTAAAAGTTTTGATAGCTTTATAGCTGGCATATGCCATATCCATTTTGGAATTAAGCGTAGGACAGAAATCAAATCCAAGATCAGTGATAGACCGGTCAATGGACAATAAAATGTACCCATTTATTGTATACTTAAATACAATCGGGCATCTAAGGTGAGTAAAATTCATAGAATGACATTTAGCAATATTAGACTGCAACCCTAGCTATCAACCCAAGAAATAATTTTATGTTTTTATTTGACTCATTTTGAAGAATTTTTACAGTTTCATATCACCTGAAAATACTGGAAGGTGTATATGTTGCATCACACGGTAAGCACTATTTTTAAACAAAGAAAACTGCAGAGGAGGCAAGTGGCTAACTTGGGGGACACAGGAGGTAGCTGGAAGGATATCGGAAATGACGTCATTAATATTCACCCATATTTTCTACTTTCAACAACGAAAACATGACAAGAGTGATTCTCCAAAACCAGTTTCTTGTAAAATACTCAATAGAGCGAGGTGATCGACTTGGTCGAAAGTTTTATCAAAATCCGTGTAAATAACGTCTACTCGAGAATGAGCACTAAAATCTTTAAAGAGGAAATTACAAAAAAATGCGTTACGCGTTATAGTCGAACGACCTGGCCGAAAACCATGCTGTTCCTCCATAAAAATAGGATTAATAATGGGCTGAATTTTAGTAAGTACAATGGACTCAAATAACTTTGCTATATGAAAAAGGATAGAGATAGGTTTATAATTAATAACCCTAGAAGCGTCTTCCGACTTCAGGACCGGAGTGATAAAAGATTATTTCCATAGGTCGTAGGGAAAATTCCTTCATCTAAGAAATATCTGAATAGAATCTATAAAAGAAAGGAGACAGCTTACCTAACATTAAATAAAAATAAACCAAGTAACCTACCGGGTCCAACGGATTTAACATTGCGCAAAGAAGATAGACGGTCAAAAATATCTTGTACTGAGAAAAACAATTACTAAAAATTACAAAAAGTACTTGACAAGTAGTATTTCAGAATATTATGACTATAGATAAACGAAAACTGTTCAGATAATGTGAATACACGGTATTGAAATAGATTAAAAATAAGTTGGCCGAATACTGTTAATTTAAACTTGAAATGTCATTAAAATACATAGTTTTAGGAATAATACCTATATTCAGAACGGATTTTCCTAATAAACTCCCAGAACTTCTCGCGAGTTCTTTGATAGGTGACTTTTCAGAATCCAAGATAAAACGTTTGAAGCACTTAAATTTACAATGGATCCGAAGTAGGGAAAATTCTCTGTAGTTACTTGTTAACTTAAAAAGAGCATTAACTCTTATTTTTAGGAAAACAAGGTCCTTTATCTCTTTAAAGACCCAGACAGGGAAACTAGACATAATGAATTGCTACTTAGGAACGCAGATAAGGATGGTATTGTGAAGTACATCGAAAAACGCGTCAACTGCAACTCGATAAGATAGGAAAAAGTTAATTCCTAATCGAAATAAGATAGTTAACTAACAATAATATTTTGTAAGTTAATAATAAGAATAAATAAAAGTACGATTTTAATATATATAGAAAAATATAACGTTACACAACTTTATTCAGATAATATTTTTTAATGTAAAAATGATACATATAAAGAAAACATTCTCCGACATATTTTGGAATTTATTATCATTGATTATATATATGTACATAATATAGGTACTATAATTATAATATAATAATTAATGCTACTATACCTACTCAGATTCCAAAATATAATTTTGTTTTCGCATAAACATCGAAAAAATGAAAATGAAAAAAAATTCAAAGTAAACTTTCTCTAAGACAATACCTTGTACTACACCATATAATTATTTTAACATTAGTCATTTGTTTCATCGAATACCTGAGTATAAAAACACTTTTTTCATCGACATATTCCAATGCATAGCCACGTCCTACGTACATACCTAAACGTATATATTAAACATTACATTTTTCCAGCACTATAATTATTATCAATTCCTCATTAAATTAAACAGATTTACGGGTTTTCATAAGTTTAGTATATAAGGAATAATGTTTAAAAACTTTCGACGTACGAATGTTTTATTATTAACAATTTTCTAATATAAGAATAATTTTCAATATAGATAAGTCGATAGAAACTACAAGATATTCCATCTTGACACACGTACTAAATATACGTATATATTTTTATTTGTTGTATTCTTCTGAAGTTTTAGTTATTATAAAAAGCAAGTAAAACGAGAAACATATTACTAGTGTTAAATCCTCGCGTTCAATATTCACCACTCACCCCAATATAATTATAAAAATATAGTTAGCACCTAGTATATGTATACGATACGAAATTTAATAAAATATTATTTATTATAGGTATATTATGTTTCATACAATAATTTGAATTAAAAAAAAAAAAAAACTAGGGTAGTTAGTATAATATTATATAAGCTACGTCATGGATTTTTTGATATTTAAGTAAAATTTTTTATGACTTATTAAATATGATTGATGTAAATACTAAAAAAAAATAGTTAGAGGGGTGGTAGATGAAGGTTAGGTTAGGTGGTGGGGAGGGTGGTGGAGCTTTAAATCAATGATAAACTGATTTGGGTAGTATTCTGAATACTTTTTAAATACTTTTTTTTTAATATTAATTATAATATTTTGAATACTCTTTGAAATTATTTAATTTCTTGAAAAAATATATTTTTAAGGTTCCAATTATACATTTAAAAAGGAATTTTTCTAGAATGTTTTCGTCAAACTCCAATGTAAAATGTTTTCTTAAAATCTAAAATAATTATTTACTGTTTAAGTTTCATTGAATAATAATATAATTATAGGCACTACTTTATTTTTATTAGTGACATTTAGTACCTACTAAATAGTAATATACCTAATATAATATATTATATAGATATAAGAAAATGTAGGTACATCATAACAATTTTGAATTAATTTTGTAAAGTATTCTAAATACTTTGGGAGTACCATTATCATACAGTATTCGAATACATATTCTGAATACTTTTTTAGACGTATTCGGAATATGTATTTGAAATATTTGTAAAAAGAATTTTGCCCAAGTCTGAAATGATAAATCAATAATAGTATAAAATAACTATAACTATATATATATATATATAAGGTTCGTTCTTATAAAAATTGTGTTAAAATATTTGTAAGTTTGAAGACTTAAAATTGGTAAAAAAAAAAACTATTTCTAGTACCTACGTTTATTTTCGAAATTACGAGAAAATAATCATATTTGATATGGACGAACGCTAATTTTACCGTCATTTTTTGTTACTTTTATGCTTCGTATGAATAAATAATTGAAAAATAAAAAATGATTTCTTTAAAGAATCAATAATTATAAAATAATATTTTCTCCTAAAAAAAGTGTAAATACGAAGAGATTGAATAAGTATACAGAATTTTCGGCCGAAAAGTTTTAATCGGGGCATAATTGTTTTGAAAAAAGTATGGGTATACGAAGTTTAGAATCCTAATATATCCTCGTCGTTCATATAATTCGTTTCCATCGATATTAAGGAAATTCACAGTTTGACATTCGATTAATCGATGTATATTATTATGTATTTCATAGGTAACGTATAAATACTTGGAAATCTAACTCGCACGAAACGTTTTTACTTTTTCCTAACTTGTTCAAAAGTGTTATAATATACATTGTATGCCTCAATCATATAGTACCTATACTCCTTTAAATTTTTAAAAACCAATATTTTACTAACTCACCAATATTAAACATTAGTTTATAGTTGGGCTTAAATGTGTGTAAACTAGAAGAAAATACGTTTTACATAAGTATCAAATGTTATAGAAAATAAATAATACAATTGCATAAATTCTGTATGAATACAATTAACTCAACTGAGAACAAAGTCTTCCAAAATATAAAATATACACGAGTAAAAATTCTCGAAAACATAATTTATATTGTGTGCTTTTAACAACACGATACTATATATATATATATATACATATTATATATAATATTTATATTTTATATATATATATATATACTTTTTTACCTTGTACATAAATAATTGTGTTTATTCGTCGAGTTGGCCTGGGGTGTCTAAAAAATAAATAATTTGTTTAAAATTTGTTCCTTTGAATGTGCACGAACAAAGGATGTTTCGTTTAAATGGAAATTGCCTAGAGACTATCGGGGTCCCAATATAATTACGCGTGATGCGACGTTACCCCTAACGCTACACATATTGTAACGCGCGTAACCACTATAATCTTGCACGTGTTTAATACGGGTTCATAACCATTATATAAAAGGATGGTCGGTGTTATACCTAGGTATATAGTCGGATAAGGATAAAATTCTAAATTATACGCGATTTATTGCGGCTTTCCTTCCCGTCTGCAAGCACCACTGTAAACAAAACGTGTACTATATAATCTCCAAACAGTCTCTATACATATTTATTATATACCTTGATAATTATCCGGCAATCTTACTATATAGGATAATATAATACCTACGTACATATAAACGTAGTATTCATTCTTTTAATACTTTTTGTAATTATTCAAATTTAAAAGCTCGTCTAGATATTATAGATACTGGAAGTTTGTCCATCGTCCTTTTGATCCTATACGATAGATATTGAAGATCTTGAAAATAATGTTATAATTATTATTTAAAATTTCATAGCAAAGATAAATCACTGCATTCGAAAAACGATTCTGAACAAAGTTTTGTATAATATATTATAGAAAAAAAAAAATACAAGGAACCATGACAATATTATTTGTTATTTTGTTATTTCCTCTACATTTGAAAAATATTTTAGTTACACCGCACTATATAATATGAATCCTATAATGCGTAATTCTGTGTATTTTATTTGTCTTTAATGAACATAAAATTTGGAGAAAAAAAACGAGAAAAGGAAACTAAACCTTAAACTTCATAACATGTTATATTGTTATATATACCTATGATACATATATAACATATAAACATATACAATATTACAACTCATAATACAGTAGACTTAGTGTTAGGGCAAAATGAAAGCTCCAATACGAGTCCCTAGATAAACAAGTTAGGAATGTCCACTCTGCGAGCGTGCTAAATTCCCGGTTAATATACGTATTTTTTAATTAATTTGCTACTTAATTAATTTATATATATATATATTTATGCCAATTTGTATGATATAACTTAAACTATTTACTTGAAACAATAACATCTTAAAACAACAACAAGTAACAACAATTATACACACAAATACTAACTAAAAACTAATGACTAATAATAAAACCACGTAGTTTGAGGCATTAAAGGAAACGATTATAAAATGGATCAGAGTTTATTTATTACAGATATTTATTTATTTTTTTATATTAATTTAGACTTGCTCAAAAAACATCAAATATACAAGTAATTTTACACTTACAGCAGGTATCAAAAAAAAAAAAAAATTTGTAAACATTTAAACATTATGAAATAATATAAATATATATATATATGAGTAGCAAGTAAAGAGAATTATGCGAGGAGTATAAGAAAGATAGGTTCTCATTAGCAATAGACACAAGGCGGTATATGGTATATAGTTCGTTATGTTCATATAATAATATTAGTGTGGCCAGATGGAAGAAAAAAAATAGTTGTTGAACGAGTATTTATAGAGAGGGAACATTAAAATTTATTTTGGAGAGAAGAAGAGGACAATCAATATTAATGGAAAGAAGTTTGTTTAAAAAGTCCAAGTTAGCCGAATATATACGATCAGCTAAACGAACTAAATCGCGTTTCTGAAGGACAGGTACTTAGACCTTTAACGTAATCGTGCGGTTGATTATTAATTTTGGGAATAAAAGCGACATATTTGAGGAATTTACGTTGAACTCTTTTTAATTGACGATGGACATCAGCAGTAGACGACAGCCCTTAAAATTTCCAAATTTTCGTACTACACACTTAGTCCCGAAATATTCATTGATAGAAATCAAAAAGGGGGTAGGTTAGTGACTAGTTCCTTGAAAAAGTAGGTATTATATTTTATTATTATTTTTATAATCTATAACATATACAGGGTGTCTCACTGGGTTCTGACATTTGCGAAAACATTTGTTCTTTGTAGTTTTTTTTTTTTTATATAACCATTAAAACTCTGCTCTACAACTATTATGCTTAAGATAATTTTTATTTTCGTTCGGTTTTTCATATATACGTATGATAAAATCGGATTAAATAATATTTGTACTTGACAAAAAAAATAAAAGTTATAATAAATTATAAAACGATGTGAAGATATTAATATTATAGGTACTAAAAAGATAACTATGTGAATCATTGGCGTACTCAAAGGAAGTGGGGCTAATGGGCTGAAGCCCTCCCATTGCCAGTATAATTCTATTTTTTTATATTATCAATGTTATATATTATATATAGTGACGTATTGTCAACTTTTTTTTCTAGGGGGGGGGGTTATATATATTGAAAACCAATCATTAATATAATGATATTTACATGAATAATTTATATATTTTATAATCTTTAGGGGAAATTCGCTTAGTTTACAGACAAAGGACTGTTAGTAATGTGAAGGGAGGTTGGCAGGGTCCGTGCACTATTTTGGTAAAAGTAAATAATACTTATTAAAAATATTTAGTTTGAATTTTTAACTTTTCAAAAGATTTAGCCTTAAATGCATTTAATTTTGATATTTTTAGAATATTTTGCATCACATGACAAAAATGTTATCATTAAGCATCAATTAAAACGAATGACAAAATAATTAAATTTTTAAATTTTTTTTTTTTATATTCATACATTTTTCATAATTTTGTAATCGTGTTATAAAAAAAACTGTACAGTAAACTGTGGTTTTATTTTTGGATTATTTCAAGATATTTATTTGAAAATTAAAAATATTTAAGTTTAATATTTAGGCATAAGTATACCTGAAAAAAGTTAACATAGTATTTGACGGAAATACTACATGAAAACAAACTACCTACAGGATAGGTCATGAAGTTATAAAATATAATATTAACACATTGATTTGGTATACTTTTAAGTTTTAATTGATACATTTTCTTTAAATTTTAAAACTGATTATTCTTTAATTTGGTAATAAATGAGAAAAGTACCTAAGAACCACAGCCTAGTAATAATAATAATACAGTTCATTGAATTTTGATTACTACAAAATTCCAATCTCATTTATAAAATAATTTTAAATCGTAAATACATTAAATGGAGGCTGAAATATACGTTTAAATAATAAAATATTATTATGTTTTAAACTTTAAAACATAATAATGTTATATGTATTAAAAATAAAAAAAAAACACGTACTCTGTGATAATTTTAAAATATTTAAAACCAACATTTTCGGATTTATGAGGAAATAACCATTATTTTAACCCATATTTTTCATTTTTTTTGGATGGTTTTTCTGATGCGCTTTAAAAAAAAATCAACAAATTACTGTTTCAAAGTACCACGCTGATAAAACTTTATGCCAAAAAATGGGTACGCAATAAAAAATTAGATCATAACGTCAAGTCTTCTGGACGATAAATTGCTCAAAGAAAAATATAAGACCAATTAATATGATAATAAAACGAGAAAATATTTTGCACCTCTCAGAATCTAAAATGTATAGTTATTATATTCATTTTAGGGCATTATTATTAGTTTTTCAAGTCATCAAACTCTATTTCCAATTATTATTGTTTAAAAAAAGTTCTATCTACAAAAACGAAGGTTTGGTATTTAAGTTTTAAGGACCCCCTCTCCGTAAATACGCTACTATAAATATATATATATTATAACATATACCTACATTATAATATATATTTTTAACAGTATTCACACTGATAAAGCACCTATTTTATTCTTTCATGTCTAGTTTTGTGTCTACTGATTACTTATTTATTTTCAAGCCCCCCCCCCTATTGAAAAATTCTGCGTACTCCACTGATGTGAATTTGAATAACACACTTTTAAATTTCGTATTATACACTTCAATTTGTGTACTACACAAAGTGTGTCGTACTACACACAATTTTAGGGGCTGGTAGGTACACGGATCCCAGAGAACTGAGCCGTATTCGTGTATTGGTCGCAAACTAGTGCGCAATAAATAGTTTTTAGAGACGTAGATAATTTATAAAATAATAAGCTGTAATTCCATAATAAATTATAGATTATTATGCTTTTGCATACATCCAGGTGTTGGGAGACATGTTTTTTATTTTTTACCTACTACGTTTGCATGTAGGAAATTGAATATTTGAGAATTATACACGAAAAAAGACCGATTGAACAACTGTGAATATAATATGCGATTACTAAATAACCTAAATTGTACTCAAACAAGTTCCTTCCGAGGAAATTATTTCATTGTTAAATTGATTTTCTCCGGATCTTAACCAGCTTTTAAACCAGCTTAAATGCCGCTATCTATTGAAATTAAAAAAAAAAAAAATATCCGGTCAGTAGGGGTCACTTCGCTCGTTGGGAAGGATACTGATGGTAGATATATTGAATTTGAAAGCAATGATAAATCATTTATTTCTAAAAAAATGATTCTGAGCCAAGCTTTAGTGGATATAAAATGACGCATTTTCAATACTATATTAAATTTTCAGGTCTTAAAACTTAAAATTAAGACTATTATGAATTAAATGATTCAGAATTGAAAATTGCTATAAATAGCCCAAAATTCGGAAAAAATATTTTCAAAAATTGTTTTTTCTTCATAATGTGCTAATATATACGAATTTGAGAAAATTTCAAGTTTATAAATCCATTATTTTAATACTAAAACGAAAAAATGAAATAAGAGTTAAAAAAAAAAAAAAAGTTGAAATGGTTATTAAAAATATTGTACTTACCGATTTTTAAAATTTTTTTGTGTGTAGATAGAATGACGTACTTTTAACTCTGTATTAAATTTTTAGCTTTTAAAAACTAAAAATAAGCCTTTTTTGAATTAAACAACTCAAAGTTGAAAATTGATATAAATAGCCCAAAATTGGGAAAAAGTTATACGTCCGGGGTAAAAATTTCAACCCTCCAGTATAAATATTTTCGGAGTTATGAAGAATTTACCACAATCGTATTTATCGATTTTTATGCTAATTTTTTGATAGTGTTTTCTTACGCGTTTATCGAAAATTTTTTAAAAAAAATCGAAAAACTACCTCGCTAAAGTACCAACTAGATGCAATTCGCCACCATAAAATTATGCTACATGTAATGATCGGAGTACTTCTTCTTATAGAATTTTTGAGTACAGACATAAAAAATTTTTTTTTGGATACGGCTGTTAATATGTTTCCCGGAGCTTCTATAGTATATTTACGAAAGTATAATATATATTGTAGACATTTCCAATTCAGCGGTAAAATAAAGAATCAAATTAAATGAGCTAAGTGGCGTACTTTAATACTTACGTGATGGCACTCGTTAATTATTCTGGATAATGAGAGAAAAAAACATTATTATAATTTATATTATAGGTATAGGTGATACCTTTTATAATTTATTATAAGTTTAAAAGCGAAATAATATAACAGTCATTTTTATAGTTTGCAAAAAACAAAAAAAAAAAATAAACAAATAAATAAAAAACGGTCGATATTACGTAGGTACCTAATATTGATCTCTTTTCGTTTTATTATCGAAAATTTAACTGTTTAGTATTATTTTATGATATAATAATTACTGAAACCGCAATAAATAAAACCATGAAGGAATGCGGTTGTATTATTTTTATTACACGTACTTTTAAATTTATGCGAATGAACCATCCATATTATATTCTTATTTTAGTATTTTCTGGTTTAAAAGAGATACGAAAGCTCATGAAAATGTCTTTATACAAACGGTTTAATAATTTATATTAACTATTACGTCTAGATAACTACGTCATACACATGTATATAAATAATTAATTATTATATGAAAATGTATATATATATATATTATATATATTGAATACTCGTATAGGTATTATTAACAATGATAATTATATAATGTAATATTATTGTACGTTGCTTTTTAAATACGTTTAAACGATTATTTCCGAACTTTTACATTATAAACCAATTTATTGTATATTATAGTTTTCATTTGATTGAAACAAACGGAAAACCGATAAGTTCGTTTTTTCGGGAAAACTTTATAACAAGTTAAGCGAGTTCTTTCATCGGTTAGAAACATTTCATAGTTTCAAATAAACCGACTTTTTCGAATCATTTATAGCTATATAGTATGTTATTGTTCTGTATTCTGTCTCGGAACAAAATTTCAAGTTTTTAAGTATATTATCAACTTTATAATATTAGAGTATACTTTGAACGATAAACCAAAAATCAATAATAAATTTATAACTAAATATATATATATATATATTATATAATAATAGGTACAGGTAGTACACCGCTCCTCTTTTCCATAAACAATGTTGTATTTTTCGTTTTTAACCTGTATTGTAGTACAGGTTATCTGTTATTTTATAATGAGATTCCTATATGTTTTTATAATGTTTGTATTGTAAAATGTAAAATTACTGTTGTAGTTCGGTTAAAATGTACAAATCAACGCTTTTGTTTTTTCTATGTACGACTTCCATGTTTAGTTAAGGTAAATAAATGTATAGAATAAACTATATTATATAGGTATTTGGTATTGTGTTTGTGATGTACATTTTTAGAATATTGTATAATGTACATATTATAATATAGTATATACTATATTATATTGATAAATCAACAAATTCTATAAATATATATATATATAATATAATGTGTAGGACGCGATGTAAAGTTTTTGTTGTTTCAGCCTCTCGTAACACGTGTTGTAAAATTATACATACACGCGGCTAATTAATTTCCACATAATTAATAAAGTTTTGTTCTGTCCGATATATTTTGTATTACATTTATTTTGAGAACGCCGAAGACCATTTAATCAGCTGAAATCTGCATAGGTTACGAAACGTTTTTGATTTTGAAAATCACCGGGTAATGATTTTCAGTATTTAGTAAGAATATATCCACGAAATAATCTTTTAAAGTGGTTTTAGAGTTGGGCGAAATTAAAACAACTGCAGCTAGCTCATTATAAGTGAAATACATTTATTTAAAATTAAAAAAAATTAACGAAGCCAAGAAATCATCATACTATAGTTGCAACTAGTTTCGACCATTAGTCATCATCGGGTAACAAACGAATAACAGAAAACAACAAAATAATCCAAAAAAATATGAAAATTAATAAACAGCTTTTGTATATTAACTGTTTATTCGTTTTTATATTTTTTTTTGTTTTATTATTATTTATTACATTTATTATTCACCTGATGACAACTTATGGTCGATACTGTATAGTTGTTCCCTATAATAATTTTGCGAATACTTTATACTTTATAGGCACAATGTTTCTTCTTTTTCATAATATAATATATTAATTGTATACATATATACCTACTGTTATTTTTTATAAAATGGATTTATTTTATCTATTTATTTAATCAATAGAACACAATATTTCGGAGACGGTTTCATCTGCATTTTACAAAATATTAATTATTAAATAAATTTAAACTATGAAAAACAATTTTTGTGCATATACAAAATAATTGAGCAATATAATTAAAGTATAGCGTAAACCTCCGACGATGTTATCTCTAAAATGTTGTCATCTATTAATTTACTAATTTAGTATTCTATTTGATTTTTTTAATTAGTTATAGTTTCTAAGACGATATTTTATACAAAAGTTTCCAAAATTCATTAAAAAATATTCTCTTCTTTAAGTTTGGTAATATGTCTTTTATCTCTCTGAATTTAACATTAACGGCTCAATTTTCATTTTAGGTAAAGCAATTATTCCTATATTACCTATATTAAATAGGCGCAGATAGTAAGTGCGGGTGTATAGGTATAGTGTCCTCTAAGTGTAAATAATTTTCATTTTGTATTTTCAATATAAAATACTAAAATAAGTACCTATCTATTTAAGAAGTGTGTATTAAGAATCGGTATACTCTTGGGAAAAAGTACATATTTTAAATTAAAATTTCAAATACCTACTTGTATTATATTGTATTTAAATTTCGAATTCTTAATAAGACTGTATAGAGTGTAACTCGATTATTGAAAAGGCAGGTGCTATAGGGATTTAAAAAAATAAGCGTCTCTTTAAACTATATACCTATAACTCGTATAATAAAATTAGTGTGGGAGCTTTTAAAATATTTCAAAATAGTAAAGAAGCTCCGTCCTTCTGTGCACTCCTTCCGCAATTCGAGCATTGTGAAAAGGTATTCCATACAAATAATATAATACGATGAATGACGGTATTTGGGAACTTAGGTTTTCTTTTTTTTTTTTTGCTACACAGGCCATTGAATCGTTTTGCACGTTTTTAACAAACTTCTCCATCTATTCCGGTCCGCTGAATTATGCATTTCCATTGACTCGACTATATATCCTCATCTCCTATTTAACCGCCACTGACGAGGTCCTTCCCTTGGTCATTCTTTTGATGGGTTTTTGGTCAGGAAATTTCGTATAAGACTTACACCAGTCCGCCAAACGTGGGTCGGCCCACTATCTACTCATTTTGTTTTTAGGAACATTGTGATATGTGGTTTGTTGCACAACATTTTTGGATCATCGTTTTTTCGTTTCTCATATTCCCCATTTGAATTTCGTACAGTCCCATGAATTTTTCACAAAAGTTTTCTTTCGAAGGTAAGTAATTTCTCTCCGCCCCTTTTATATAATGGACCACGTCTCACATGTATACATTACTACCGGTCGTAGATAGCAAGTATACAGTTTCTCTTTTCTAGCTTTGGATAGTAACCTAGAACTGAGTATCTTGTTCATGGCAAAATGTACTTTGTTTACAACATTGTACTCGTATTTCAATATGCATGTTATTTTCCATGTTTATATTGACTCTTAGGTATTTAAAATCATCCACTTGCTCAAAGAAATAGAGGCCTACTTGTAGAGCTGCTTTGTCCACCACACGTCTAGTCATTATTAGGTATTTAGCAGACATGTTAAGTATTCGAATAAAAGTATTTAAATACTTTTTTTTGTAATTGAATACTATTTTGAATGCTTTTCAAAAGAAGTATTCGAATGCGTATTCTGAATACCTTATTAGTGTATTTTTATTCACCTAAAAAATATTTTTTTTTTCTCGACAATGAATAATAAATGATTGATTTGAGGCAAAAATAATTTTATATGTTTTTATAATTTGTAGGTACATAAATTAAATTGTAGCTAATATCCAGTGAACATTTTAAAAATAGCTCATAATCAGGGCCGGCGTTAAGAAATATTAGTGGGGGGGGGGGGTGTAGTAGTGAAAATGCCAATTTCAAAACTAAATTTTGCCGATTTCGAAAGTCATTTATTTTATTAATTTCGTACAACCATGATGAAAAAAAAATTAGTCAGAAAAAAATTGTATATTATAATAAATTATATTAGTAATAAACATTATAAAGATAACCTTAAACAAAATTAAATTTTAACGATGCCCATTTTGTTAAAAGTTCTTCCATATTGAGGTTGTCCAAAATATCTTTTGCCGAGTTCAAAAGCATAAGGTTGTCTAGTCTATTCACTGTCATGGTAGTTCGTAGATGATTTTTTATTATTTTAAGTTAACTAAAAGAACGTTCATTAGAGGCTGTTGTTACTGCTGTTATAAACATAATTAAACAGTAAATCGAGATATTTATTACATGTGTGAGTATAAAATATAATATAAGTTCGAAACAGCGAGTGGTAAAACTGGTCATAGGTTTATACAGTGCTCGAATTGGAGGGGGACGCTGGGGGACTGAGTACCTCAACTAATTTTTCAGAAATTTTAGCGTACCTCTACTATTTTTAATTAAGAAAGATGCAGAAGAAACTTGTTGTCAAAAGAGAATTAAATTAAAATATGAAATACAACATAGGTACTATTACCATAAATCATAATTTATGGAACTATTTAAATAAATGTACTTTTTTAAATTGATTATATTTATTAAACGTAAAGTAAGATATTCATTTTAAAATTAAAATATAGTTTTATATAATGTGTCCCGGACACAATCTAACAGTGAAAGTTGTTCTTTTTTTCGTTGATGAATTTTCTTTTCTTTTTCTTTTGTACGGTCTTTAAACGTGTTCAATTCTATTATAATAAAATTAATAATATTTGTGTCGAATGACCATGACGAATGTCATGGAAAACGGTACTGACCATCATCTTATTAATACAAAACTTCCATGGGACAGTTACAATAATCATTTTAAAATAATTAAACTGTTAAAAGATGAAACAACATATCAAACTTTTGAAGTTCAGTGTTTACATTGTGACTCAATAAAAACGCGAACAGCGGATTCAAGACCAAAATCAAATCTGCGGAAACATTTGAAGGTAAGTTCAAAGTCTCTTTCGATGGGTATAGACTATAGACTTAATAATGAATGTAAATGAACACGTGAAAAATTTTACGTTCCAAGTGTAGGTATTTCACGCACGTCACATATCGAACATAACGAATCTAATATTATGTCAATTCTTGCTGAGGCATAACGTAATTGTATTTCAATAATTTTTAAGAACACTTATTTTCTCGTACTTCATCAGGTACTATGCAAATTTTTGCAAGGCTCTGTGTAAAACATTAAATGTTGCAATATGTACCCTAAAATATTTTATTGGGTAGGACGTAGGAGAGATTGTTAAATATAATGTTAATATAATATTTTATAACGATTAATGAATTAAAACAATTTTTATTTATTTATTAAAATAAAAAGAAACGAATTCTATTTAGTGCCCTAGCGATTTTTCAATTTTTTTTACTTAAAATATATATTTTTCACTTTTAAAAATTGTGGTTTCGAAGTTTTTACGATCTAAAGTTTTTGTATTATCTAAAACGACATATTTGCGCGTATTTTTTCTCGAACATTAAATAAGGAATAATAATTGAAATTTAGCCTGAAAAGTAAAAAAAATGTATTTTGGGGGAAACATTGCTGGGAGGACGGGGACCATTGAGCGGTCTCTCCGCTGGCGAATGTCGCAAATTAAATCAAAAATATCCATCGATTTGGTGTGAAAAACTACGTCGGGTTAGTAACATGATAATGTGCATTTTAGGTGTAATTATTGCATTATCATAGGGCATTTTTAACAGATATTTATTTTATGTATTTTAATAACAGGCACTATCATTCGATTGTGAAAACTACTTTTTTTTTTTTATATATATATACGAAAACGCAGCGTAAAATATGTCAATTTAGGTAATATAAAAAACTTCTAATCGCAATAATTTCGAAACCAAGTTCGTTCAACCAATTTTTATTTCACCATTTATATACCATAGGTACCTAGTCTAAATAATAAAATTAAAATAATGCAATAAAAAAAGTGAATTATTATTCCAACAATTTGTTTACCTATCTTTTAAATGAGAAATTATTATTGACTATATAGACTCTAAGTACCTATATTATTATAACTGTGATTATTATAATTATTTATTTATTATAGGCACCTTACTCATTATATTATGAGAAATTGACAATAAATATAATAAAAAAAATACCTAGTTACTAATCTATCGCAAAATATTGAAATATGTAGTATATGTCAAAATATGTAATATATACTTTATATTTCAGATCTATTGACTATAATTAAAATTTGTAGCTTATCGTCTAGCTACTTTTTGTACTTTTACTGTTTAAAAAAAACATGCAAGTGCATATATAAACCTGGGACCTAGTTATCAATAATTATTTAGGTACCTACATTATAGGTACTTGGTAGAATTAAGGATTTAGGAGAACAGTTCTTATTGTAGACACTATTTACTTATAAGTTTATATGATTATGAGTTATATAGCAATAATATAATATAATATAATTATATATATAATTATGAAGTATATTTACTTCATAAGCTAGTGTAATAAAAAGGTAGTATATTTTTACTTATTCCTTTTTGTGTTTGAGACATTCAAAAACATTTATTTATTATTTTACTAAAATCAAAAAATCAATTCATAAATAATTTTATAACATTTTATGAATGATTTAAATGGGTAAGATTAGAAGTTGCATAACAAAATTGCTACATATTATTTAAATATTTAATGTTGCTCCAATTTTTGCGTTAATTCTTTTGGTGGTTATAAAACTTGATGTATGAGTATTATAAAAAATTTGTTACACTTCGTTTCTAATTATTATAATTAATACCATTGGTTAATGTAATTTTTTTGAATTCATGAGTACCAAGTAGGTAAGTACCTACTAATATACAAGTATACTAATATTGATTGCTTGTGTAAAATATTTTGATTTAGGTCTGTTAAATAAAATAAAACTTATAAAAACAAAATGTTGTTCAGTGTTTTGTATAATGTGTATAAAAAGCTATAGGCATTCGCATGGGCTAGATCTGGTCGGACGATCTTCTACAGCTGTTACTGCACCCCAAATTGCACCATCGAGGTGTTTGACTCGTTTCTCAGTGGTCTGGAGATGTCCATACGTAACCACAACAGTCGGGAAATCGACCTCATCGTTGGCGGCGACTTCAATTCTCACTCGGCAGAATGGGGATCGGCGACCGAAGACGCGAGAGGCTCAATGTTGTCAGGATTCGCAGCTGCGCTCGACCTTCAGATCTGCAACATAGGCACTACGCCGACTTACCGTAGGGTCAATGCCTGCTCAGTCATATTGACGTAACCTTTTCTCGATCCGCCCGGTTCAATCGCACGATGGTCGATAGATGGGGGGTGTTATCAGAATTGAACTCAGCTAGCGATCACGAGTATGTAGAGTTCACGGTCAAACTCTCCGACAGCCGATGCACGCCAGCAATGATGAGGCGCGAAGATCAGATTGGGTGGTCGGTAAAAAAGCTCTCCGTGGACTCCTTGTCGAGGCACTGGGAATCGGAAGGTCCTCCTCTTGCCCAACCGCCAGACGCGACAGTCGAAGAACATACGGCACATCTTCAACATTTTCTGAGGAGAGCGTGCGACGCAGCAATGCCTCGGAGAACTACGTTCCAAGGAAGACGGCCCGTGCACTGGTGGAGTGACGAGATCGCGGGATTGCGGAAGGCGAATATTTCAGCACGCAGACGATACCAACGGGCCGGTAGAAGATCGACGCAGGAAGGACGAGCCGAAGCTTTCGCGGAATACAATCGGCTTAGGAAAGAGCTGAGACTGACTATACGGAAAGCGCAAGAGGCGAGCTGGAGAACCTTATGTGGGGAAGTAGAGCACGACCCTTGGGGAGTCCCATATAAACTAGTGACGAAAAAGCTCGGCCGGAAAAATCCAGTCATGGAAGAACAATCGGCACTGGTGATTGCAAGAGGTCTTTTTCCCGCAATACCACCGACGAATTGGACCGAAATACCAAAAATAGTGCAGCCATCTAGTGATCTGGAACCCACACGGGACGACCGTCCAGAACTCCTGACGAAGGACGACCTGTTGATGGCAGCTAATAGACTTCCGAGCGGCAAGGCTCCAGGCCCGGACCACATACCGAACGAGATCGTTAAGTTGGCGGTACACCGGTATCCGGGGATTTTCCTCGATACGTTCAACACGTGTATCGAAACCGGGCACTTCCCGGCTTGCTGGAAGGCGGCCAAACTAGTCCTACTCTATAAAGGACTAGGAAAGCACCGAGACTCCCCATCGAGTTACAGGCCAATTAGCCTTTTGGATGGAGCTGGCAAACTATTAGAGAGGCTACTACTGACCAGGCTGGAGAGATACGTGGAAAAAGT
This sequence comes from Pemphigus obesinymphae, assembly GCA_025469235.1. Lineage (NCBI taxonomy): Eukaryota > Metazoa > Arthropoda > Insecta > Hemiptera > Aphididae > Pemphigus > Pemphigus obesinymphae. Next base: position 6,870 of record JAIPRL010004102.1, on the reverse strand, counting down.
CCTCAGCTGCAGACAATTCGGCTTTAGGCGCGGTAGATCCACCCTGGATGCGATAGCCGAAGTAATCCAAACAGCCAGGGAAGCAAACAGAGGACCAGTGCAGAACAGAGATCTCTGTGCCGTCGTAACTATCGATGTTAAAAACGCATTCAACTCGGCTCCGTGGAGACGCATCGATGACGCGCTACAAAAATCTGGTGTTCCTGCCTACCTCGTCGTAATCTTAAGATCGTATATGACGAACCGCAGAATCATCATAGGAACCGACCCTGCCAGCCCTACGGTACCTGTCACGTGCGGAGTTCCACAAGGCTCGGTCCTAGGTCCTACCTTGTGGAACCTCTTCTACGACGGTATACTAAGTCTACCGGTTCCTAAAGGCGTGAAGTTGGTGGCTTTCGCCGACGACGTGGCGGTAGTGGCGGTAGCGCACAACGCAGAGTTGATGGAGGAGCTCGTCAACCCGGTACTGGAGGACATTGTCAGGTGGATGACCGACAACGGACTGACATTGGCTCCGGAGAAATCAGAGTGCGTGATCCTGACTGGGAAGCACGGTTTTCGCCAGCCGCACCTTTCCGTGGATGGACACCAGATAGCGGTAAAGCGGTCGATCAGGTATCTGGGAGTCCAACTAGATACCAGGCTGTCGTTCACAGTACACGCTAGTATGGCAGCGGCTGGGGCGAGAAAGGCAGCAACCGCTCTTGGCAGACTGATGCCCAACGTTGGAGGACCTTCCCATAGCAAAAGACACCTTCTGATGACCGTCGTCCACAGCAGGCTGCTATACGGTGCTCAAATATGGGCAGATAGCATCACTGGAACACGAAAGGCGGAAGCACTGCTCACGCAGTCCCAGAGATGCGCGGCCCTGAGAGTAGCCAGATGCTTCCGGTCAGTGTCGGACATGGCAGCGCTGGTCCTGGCCAGAATGCCGCCAGCATACCTCTTGGCTAAGGAAAGAATGCTGATCTCCGAACATAAGAAATCGAAAGCCACCGTATCAAAGTCCGAAGTACGTAGAGATACCATTCGACAGTGGCAGATCGTTTGGGACTCAACTACAAAAGGAAGGTGGACCTATAGACTGATTCCGGATATCTTCAGATGGTGGTACCAGGGACCCACATCAGTTTCGTTCAACATGGCACAGGCGCTGAGCGGCCACGGTTGTTTCAAAAAATATCTGTGGGACAGAAAGAGGAGTCAAAATCCGTATTGTGCATACTGCCCCTCCGACGAGGACACAGCAGAGCACACCATTTTCGAATGCCCTTTCTGGACTAAAGAAAGGGCGGATTTGGTGCTGTCTCTAGGGAGACATCCATCCCCGGAGGATGTTCAGGACATACTATGTGGTCCAAGTCCGGAAGACTTACCAACGAACTCCGGTCAAAAAACCAAAATCTTGGATTTGATGTCAAAGACTAGGAAGCGGTTCACAGACATGGTGGAGAGTATCATGGAGAAAAAACAACTTCTGGAGAGAGAGAGGCAATCATTGGAAGCTGCAGCCGGAACCTAGCGAAGACGCAGGTCTTAGTTAAGATTAACCCTTAGTTAAGATTACCTTCTGTAGGCCTAAGGCCAAACACAAGGGCGGTTAGAGGCCCCCTATACATGTAAGCGTCACTACTGGTGACGGCTATTTTGTAAAGCTATTGTCAAATACATGCAGTTGTTTTTTGTTCAATAAACGATGTAGGCAGGGAGGCAGCAATGGGAACCATAATTCCCTCCCTGTCCTACGATATCCAAAGGAAAAAAAAAAAAAAAAAAAAAAAAAGGTACCAAATTGTCCATACTCCAGAATTGAGATTTTGAACAATAATTTAAAAACTACATTACCTGGTTAAACAATATAATACACTGGTAACTCTTTTTATATTATCTCATATAAAATATGCAATGTGCACGCGTTTTATTTTACTGACAATTCTGTACACAAACGTATTTGTAAAAAAGTTAAATGCTCACTGCTAAGATTATTAGGAATAATTTAAATATAATGTGTTGGTAATTATAATTCGATGGAATTGATGGTGCAATAAAAATTATTGAAAAGTTACAAAAAATTAAAAGTATTCATAAGTATTCGGAATACTTTTTAAAAGTATTTGTATTTGTATTTAAATACATTTAAGAAAAAGTATTCGAATACATATTCTGAATACAATCCAACCGTAGTATTCGAATACGTATTCGGAATATAAAAAAAAAAAAGTATTCCTAACTTGTAGGAATGGTATTTAGTTTTATTTTCGTTGACAACAATAGACTCATTCTGTGACTATACTCAATTAGTTTCTATGTGAAATTAACTACATTGTTTTGGGTATCTCCTAATATTACGTCATATGCGTGCTCAAGTATTAAATTGTTACCATTTAGCTTCATTTCATGGTTTACTGATATATTTCTAATTGTTTTTTCGAGAGCTAAGTTAAAAATTATAGGAGACAACATATCTTCCAGTTTTAGTTCAGACTTATAAAATTGTAGTGACGATTTTCCTTGATATTGAACGACTTTACAGTACGTGTTCGAATAACATATTTCAATAATTTTTATCAGTTTTTCTGGGATTCCAAAGTGTCTCTGCGTTATTCATAGTTTTGATACTATCGTGGGCTTGCTTGAAGTTTACAAAAATCATGAAAAAGTCCTTATCGTGTTCGTAGTAGTTCTCCATTATTTGTTGGATGGTGAAAATATGGTTTGTGGTTGATTTTCCTCTTGTAAATCCACATTGGTATTTTCCAATTATATCTTTAGCGTATGTTTCCAATAGTCTCAGGATCGTCTAGGACGCACTATTATCTATCTTGTGTCCAACAGTGAAATACCTCTATAGTTTAGGTTATTAGTCAGGAAATATCATAAATTTCCAAAATAATCGATGTAAAAAAAATATGTGTGATAAAGCAAAATTCTTATTATATAAGAATTTTATCAATAATTTATTTAGTAATGATAAACGCCATTGAGGCTTTGTAACAGATATTAATGATAGAAGGTAACAGAAATAGTACATTACCGAGTACATTACATTATAAACAACAATAAATTAAACCATAATAAAATGTATACAAAGAAAGAATTTATGATATATTTAAGAAGATACGTTTTAAGGTTGGTAAACTGTTTGGAAAAAAAAAGTCAAAACTATCGATTAATAATAGTTCTATGTCGAAAATTCTTTATTGATTGGAGGTTACAGATTATATATGTACAACTATGAAAACTAAAATATAGGTATAACAATGTGTAATTAATTTTTATTATTATTCATTTTGGCAAGTGTTACTATAATATTTATAATATAATTTCTATAATGGATTCAATTGTTGAAATAATTATTTTATTTATTTATTCGGTTTAATTAAGCTGTCCGTTGATGACATTTTCTGGTCAAATTTCTCCATGTTAGCGCTTTTGACCGTAGAGAAATAATCACTTAAATATATAAATGATTCGATCGCTTACTCATATTAACAATTTGTATTAATAATAAATCACCGAAAAAAAAAAAAAAAAAAAAAACGAAAAACAGGTATAACCTGCAGTAGCGTAACAACGGTGGCGGGGGTGGGGGAGGGGTGAAATTTGCAATTTGGATTGTCAACAGCTAACTCGTCAAGATCCATGCGCAATGTGAGAGTGAGTAATGGTAAATCGGAAACCATATAAATCGGATATATATATTTTTTACATATTTCCGTTTTTAAGGAAGTATTTTAGGAAATGTTTATTAAAAAAATTACTTCCTCTAGGTATAATCATAGGTATATAAATATATATTACCCATATACACATATATATATATAGTACATTGTGTAAATTAATTAAATTGTATATATGGGAAAACCGCAGTTTTCGGGATAAATGTCGGTATAAAATATACAAATCAATTCCTTCCTCCGATATCTAAACTCGGTAAATAACAATTTATCGGTTAATCGCAATTTCATTAGGTATTAATTAACTTCCCGATATATTAATTAGTACTTATATATATACCCACTTTTATGTTTGTCGTGTTTAACGAAAACTATGTGAAATTACAGGTTCAGCATATATATATATATAAGTGGCTTATCATTTGATCAAATGTCGGTGAAAATGTTTTAAACACTTTTTGACTACAAGGTTTAATCATTATCAAATTAATCTGTGCGAGCCCAATAATAACTATGTGAAGTAATATTATGTATATATATATGTATATAATATATACATATATATATATATATATATATATTCGTAACATTAATTCACAACTATAACCATTAAAACTTAAAAGTTTAAGCCCCAAAATCGTGTAGAAGTTTCTTTATCTCTCTCCGTGTATATGAACAAACTCGCTTGCACTTTCAGCTGTTTTACACTTGTGTTATACACGTGCCTATAAAATTGTCGGGTCGACTATTTGAATAAAATATTTATGTTAAAAATAGTTACGAGTGTTTTATAATATTCTATAATAAACCCGTTCTATTATTTCCTACAATTTCATGCGAACAACTATAGTTATGTACACCAAAACGCAGTACTTTGAATTTGTAGCAAATTAATTTTCGTTTGCGTGCGATGGCTTTATATCAACATTGAGTTCGAATCATGTATATCAATATATTCAATTTAGAAAATTTTATTTCAGACGTTTTCCCAACTTTTTATTGAACCTTACAACATTTTTATCAATTTTTTATCATTACACCAAACTGTACTTAATATTTTATACTTTATATAGGTACTATTAATATAATTTTAATTTTTTAAAAATATTACATTTCACAGCAGCTTGCAGTATATAAATGCACGGTATAGGTATACCAACTAAACAAATCGTATTACAGAATATGAACTCGCATATTTTTTTAACAAATATAGAAATTTTATTAAAAAAAAAAAAAAAAACACATCATTGTAAAACCAATACATTCCTCGCTTCACTCAGAATTTAAAATACTTTTTACCAATAGATTTTTTAAGTTTAGTTAAATTAATGTACGACTAACGTTATATTAACTTTTTTCAGGTCTTAAAATCACATTTACCAACTAATTTGGCCTTAAATACCCCTCAAAAATCGATAATTTTGTTGAAAATATTTAAATAATTACTATAATGAAAAATCTTGACTACGAATTTTCGAGATTTTTAACGTATATTTAACGTTGTATAAAATTTTCAGGTTTCAAAACCCAAAATTAACACTTTTAGGACTTAGAAACCTCAAAATATAAAGTGTCTATAAATAGCCCATAATTGCGAAAAAATTAAAAATATTTTAATCAACTTGAATATATTACTAAATTAAATATTTGATGTAAATTTCAAGAATTTCAAGTAATGATTTTCGAAATTACGAAGAAATGAAAAATATCCATTTTACGAAATCGTATATTTGCCGTTTTTCGTTATTTCTTAGGTAGTTTTTCCGGACGTATTAAAAAACTATTGAGAAAATCGAAAAATGACCTCCCTAAAGTACCAACTAGATATAATTTGCTCGGAAATACTCTTTCTGGTAGAATTTTTGGGTACAGACATAAAAAAAAAAAACCACATCATTGTAAGACCAATACACATTCATCGCTTCGTTCAGAATCCAAAATATTACCGACTAAACATAAAAACTACTTCAGAAATCATTTCTAATAGGTGTACACTATACACTAGTCGGCAGGAACGCGGCCAGAAATTTTATTTGTCTAAATTGATAAAAAAAAAAAAAAAAAAAAAATTCGGGTGTTCAGACCCCGTGCCCCGGTCTTGCAGGACATACGTTTCCGTTCAGAGGAGACCATTACACTAAACATATATATATATATATACATTTTTTATGCGAGTTAAATGAAACGTTTGCTGTCTGCGTATATACTTACTACATTTGAAACCATTGAAATGAAAGCGATAATATATATAATATAATAATATTGTCGTGTACGAAAGACGCGATTCCGAAACGGAACTCAATATTTTACTATCGGACAATATTATGTTTATGTTATTTTTAAAACTTTGCGTATATACGAAAACAAATGGCGAATAAAGATGGTCGATGTTTGTGTAGGGTACTGCAGTTATAAAGTGATATGCGACGCGATAATATGGCTATGGGTATTCATAATAATTTTCTATGTGAAAACTTATAGTTAATACCGCGTGTTGTACAACGGCGGTGCATACGATTTGACGGTCCGTAATTTTTTATTTTTACAATGTCGGCATGTGAATCGACTAATCAATATAGAAGAAACATTGTGTGTTCGTAACCGCGAATGTACGACTTGCGGCATACGACTGTATAGTAATATGTTATAAAATAAACGAGAAAAGTATGCGCCGGTATATTGGCAAACATCATCATAATATATACGAAATATAACAGTAATGTAAAAACATAAAAAAAAATTATTACTTTATCCTGCAGTATATAATATATGCTCTGAGAATAAAATTGTTTATTCTTCGGGTTAACATTTTTTTCATCAGACAAATGACGTACCTATTCCTTATACTTAATATGCAAAACGGAAATTGAAGGGTCTAGTGCAAGAACCCGGTATCTCCATTTTTTGAAATTATTCAGGAGGCCCAAAAAACTAAATAATTAAATTTCTAATGAATTCTAATACATTTTCTAAAAAAATTTAAATATCCCATATGAAATACTATCTAAACATATATATATATATATATATAGATTTACATTTTACATAATTTTAAGTACCTACATTTTTTAATAAAAACAAAGAAAAAAAACTGGAGATACCTGGTTATTGCACCGAAACGAACAAATTTTGTTTTTCTATATTTTATTTTTATAAAATTTTATGGTGATAATGTAATCATAAATAA